>BHFT01020354.1:0-16568 GCA_004320025.1 Laticauda laticaudata | reverse complement strand
TAAAGATCAAAAACAGATTTCTTCCTAATAGACAAATCAGTAATAATATTAAGGATAGTATTAAGTGTTTGGAATAGCTACGAGCGCACCCAGAAAAACAAATAGCCTTGTATATCTTGGATGCTAAAAAGGCCTTTGACAATTTAAATGTGCAATCTCTAATTCAAAACAAATTTACCAATATGAATTTAGGCACTAAGTTTGATAAACTTCGATGACTAACAATTTATGAGATTCACTCAAAAGACGAATATTACTAATTAAATGGTAAATTACATGCACTCAATAAAATATGAGAATAGGAGTGAGGCAGGGATGTCTCTATTATCCGCGCCTGTTCTTCATATTATCTTTGGAAATGTTGGCTTTAAACAACGAATTAGACAGAACGCAGGCAATTAAAAGAATTAAAAAATGTAAAAAGAAGAATACAAAATTCAGTCTTTGCAGACGATATGGTATTTTTCATAGAGGAACCAATTATGTAAACAGGTGCAGAATTACTGAAAGAGCTAGATATATCTGGGAAGTTTGCAGGAGCTTTAAAATTAATAGGAAAATGAAATTAATATACAATTAAATTGTTAAAAAAGCTATAAAACAAAAATGGAAAGGATAATGGGATTACAAATAGCAAAAAAAGTTAAATGACCGTAGGAATTTGGTTGACAGCTCAATGCAAAAACTCTAAGTTGGAAAATAATTATAAATAAATATATAGCAGGTTAAAAAAAATTTAAGAGATATGGGTTAAATGCAAAATCTCTTATTAGGGCAGGATTTGCCACTTATTAAAATGAAATATTCTTCCAAATTTATTATTTATTCCAACAGTACCAATTATGAAATACATAAAAGTACTTCGTAGAAATTAACAAAATAATTACCAAAGTTATCTGGCAAGGGGGGGAAAAAAAGGAAAAAAAAAACTGAGGGATAAACCTAAAGCCCAATGTTCACACTGGCCATAACGGATGCAAAAAGGACACCAGCGGACCGAGGCAAAATGTTCCATCCGTGTTACCCGACTCTCAAAAGGGGACAAAAATTTTGCATAAACCCCCAGAGCGGATAACACGGAACGCGGGGAGGACACAGGGCGGATGCAGAGCGGTTCGAGCGGAATGGAAGCCAGCGGATGGAAGCGGATGGGGCAGATGGCGCACGCTAGGCTTCGGGGGCCTCAGCGAACGGGACGCAGAACGGATGAAGTGGATGCAGTAATGGTGCACAGCTGCATGAGCGGAATTGATCAGAGCGGAAGCCCTAGTGGAATGCACCACGGAAGCCGAAGGATGCCTGGCGTTAATTGCGCATGCGGGGGGATGCCATTGCATCAGCCCCGTGGACTATTAACGAAGCAGCTCGGAAGCAGGTCACCATTCAGAGGAAAGACCTGCTGCCGGACGGATTGCCATGCCTTGCCATGCCCTACCTGCATGTCTGCCTGCCCAGCCTTTGCTGCCAAGCCTTGCTGCCAGCCTTGCTCAGCCTGCCTGGCAAGCCTTGCCTGGCAAGCCTTGCTGCCAGCCTGCCTGCAAGCCTTGCTGCAAGCCAGTCTGCCTGCCATCCTTGCTGCCTTGCTTCCTGCCAGCCTTGGTTCATTGTCTGCCTTGCCAGCCTTGGTGCCTGGCCTGCTGCCTGCGCAGGCCTTCCTGCCAGCCTTTTGGTTGCCTGCCTGCCTGCCACCTGCCTGCCAGCCTTGATGCCTGCCTGGCCTGCCAGCCTGCTGCCAGTCCTCCCTGCCAGTCCTGGTTCCTGCCAGGCCTCCCCTGCCAGCCAGCAACCCCACAACCATGCCAGAAGCACAGCAAAGCCTCAGCCATCTGCTGCAGCCCTGGCCAAGAGGGACAGGGCTACCATCCCACCCCCTGGCCCTCACTCTGGTATCTCCTGGCGGCTTCCTAGCAGCATGGGCCGCTCTTCTGGGGCTGGGGCTTCTTGCTGCTCTGCTTTCTGGAGGAGCTGATGAACAAGCACTCCGCACCGGGCACCTCCACAGCACCTGCACCCTTCACCCCTGGACTGAGCGACCAAGAGGAGTACCAGAGACTCATTTTTGTCTTATAGGCTTGTTGTTAATAAAGTCATATTTATGATTCACACACTGCTTCATTTCTTTTTTTAAAAAGTCTTGCTTGGAACTTTATAGAAATCGGTTTTAGCCTTTGCGTGCTTGTGGATGGTAAGGATAGCTTTGATGGGTAGGATAACTGTGGGATGGGTACTAGCTGTGGGATGGTAGGATAGCAGGTTGATAGATAAACCTCCAGTGCAAGTATAGTGGGACTGTATGCGTCCACCTCCCAGCTGCCACACCTACCCCTTTATTATCAATAACAATGTTAATAATTATCCACACATGTCAAACATTAAAACACAAACTCTTTATTAAACGCGCTGTTCACTTGTAGGCCAACCAACATTACATGGCCAAATCTCATCCGTGTGTAATGAGACAGGGTCTGAAGGAAGCATTCCATTTTAAGCATCTACCATGTCTTGCCACTCCACTGCTCCAGCTGGGGAGTTGGCACCATTGTCTTTCAGGAGGTTGCGCTGCTTCTTCGCTTCAGTGTGAGGCTCGGTTGGGGCTCCTTGCACATCCTCAGTGTCCGAATTCAGGTTTTCGCCCTTGCCTCCATTCCCCAGGCTCCATGTCCATTGCCTTGCTGGAGGTCCACGAGGCCTGTTCTGCAAGATGGGTAGCCGCGTGCGCATGAGATTGATGCAGGATGCAGCTAACTTCCCATATTCCTCCTCATTGGTCTCTGGGCAATGCTGCATGGTGGTGAGAAGTACCTGGAACCTTTTGGCCAGGATTTGCAGAGGCATTGCTCCACACCCGCCTAGCTTCTGGACCAGCCTGTAGTTGAAAGATCCTCTCTTCACGGGTGGCAGGAGTCTGGAAGTTGTAGGGCTTCATGAGGTAGGTTTGTGAGGGAGAGGCGCATCCCCCATGATGAAGTAGGCACATCTTGCGTGTCGTTGGCAGGGGTCTGGATCTGGAAGCCACGATGAGGTTTGCCTTCCAGCTCCTCCTTGGGGTTACTTGGCGTTGCTTATACCTGGGCATCTGAACATGAGCCGCTTGCCTGAGCATCGATGTACATGAATTTGTATCAGGGCATCGACCATGGCGAAGAGGATTGATGCTGAAGAAGCCCTTGTGTTGAAATAGGAAGGCCTGGTTGGTTGGAGATTTGGCAGGCCACGTGCTTGCCATCTATGGCTCCAACCGGTGTGTGGTAAGTTCCCTTCTGATACCACTGCTCTGCAACTTTCTTCCAGCTTTCTTCAGTTGGGCAGACGGTACTGGAGAGCTCCTCTTGTGTTCTTTCGATGAATGGCCTGCATCCACTTCTTGACCACAATGCAAAAGATGGTGTTGGATGGCCACCCTCCAGCCATTACTGCATGGCTTCCTGTTAGGAGGTCCCTGAGGCCAGGTTGGCGCATAGTCAGGGCCACCTTCAAGCCCAGGGTCCAGGCTGGGCCGGTAAGCTTGGTGTTTGCCTTGGTCACCTGTTGTCAGGCGCTGCACAACTGTTGTCAAACATGGCTAGAGGCATCCTCATGAAGTTCTGGAACGCCTGATGTGTCTTCGTTCCTGTAGCTCCACCATCAGCTGGTTGTCCAGTTCCGTCCTCTGCTCTTCTGTGCGACTATCCCATCTTCGGATCCACGACCTCTTTGGGTGGCTTCCTTTTCTTCTCGCAGTAGAGTTCACAGAGCCTTGATATGGCTTCGCACTGTGCCAGAACGATGGGGATGGCTGCCGAAGACTTTTTACAATCCACGGTGGACATGACTGGTTGCTTGCTCTGATGAAGAGGGAAAGCCAGATGAAGCTGCAGAGGTTCTGCAGCCGCTGGGCTTGCTGTTCTGAAAGTGAGATGCAGGCGAGTTGCTCCCCTTTTTATAGCAGTGTAGGTTGTCCCTTTGCATTCCTCTAGGCATCCTCTAGGCATCCTCTAGGAATCCTGCCAGACATTCCTTAATATCCAAAGGATAGGTCCCCTCTTGCCAAACGTTTTTTCCGTTTTAAATGCTTTGTTTCCGCTAGGCATCCATTCTGCATCCGTTCTGCATCCGTTCTGCTTCCTCCCTGCAATCCGGGCGCGGAATGCGAGTTGCGCGGTCATGCGCAGCGGAGCCTTTAGCGGAGTATGCGGATGCGTAACAGATTATGGAACGGATGCGTAGCAGATGCTCGTAGCGGATGCCAGAACGGACAACTGGATACATTTTCGCCCCACGCAAAAGTTTTAGGGCAGCCCCAAAACATTTGGAGCGGATGAAACGTCAATAACACGGCTGCTGGCGGATTAGAGAGGAAGCCAAAACGGAGGCAGTGAAGTACATCGCGTTTCGAACGGATGCACAGGTTTTTTGTCCGTTTTACATACCTCTTTGCATCCGTTGGTTCACTTGTGACATGGCGTTAAACGCAACTTCAAAAATTTTATGAGACATGGGAGGTGTGGACTCCCAAATTTGGAATTATATTTATAGTCAGCCTCCTTTCTCTGGTTGAAAGAGTTGGGTCAATCTGTCGAATAAAAGACTCCCTTAATTTTTTAGAAAGGCCATGATTTACAGAGAGATGGCATGCATTTTAAATGGGACATTGGGAAAATTAAGCAGAAAGTATTTTCAACCAGACATATAATTAGAGATTCCTGTCTATTCTTAGCGGCCTAATTGGAACAAAATAATAAAAAAAAAACATTCCTTAAAAAATCCCAATTTGGGATCTCAACGATGGAGGTGATGATACAATCCAAACACATCTTAGATCTTAATAAAATGAAAAATATTAAAGACCTTCTTGATGCACAAGAAACTTTAAAATTCATGGCAAGAGCTCAAGAACAGGCGGTTACAAGCTAGACCGGTGGGCTTACTTGCAAATTTCAAAATAGATGATAGCCAGGACAAGAAAAAATTTGGAATTGTATACTGAGGCACAACAATAAAATAAAATTTTATTGTAGGTGTCCAGATAAAAAAAAATATAACTAAATTTATATAATTATTTACGAGAGATGGAATTAGAAGAGGAAGTAGTTAAAGGGCAACATGATTAGCTTGGAGCAGCACAACTAGTCATACTACCGCTGCATGTAGCATTACATTATTAGAATGGGAAAAGGTTTGGGAACAAGGAATTAATAAAATTACAAGATTCATCAGCCATATCCAAGAAAATGGCCTATAAAAATGTTTTCTAGGATGAATCTTCTCAACCCTTGAGAACAGCAAAAATGTCTCCTAATATGAATCCGAATTGCCTGCAAATGTAAAAAGAAACAGGGAACACTTTTTCATATGTGGTTGTCCTGCAACTGAAGCCCAAGATTACTGCATAGAATAAAAAAATGATTAGAGGAATAACGTTGGAGCAAATTGAATTTAAAACCAGAATTCTTCCTATTGGGTATTTAATCGACAAATTCTAAAAATGTTAAATATATAATACTGCATATTCTTACGCAGCCGAAATAAACCTTTGCACCTTGTTCTGAAACAAGCAGATATTCCAACAGAGGGAATGGTTATACAGAGCATAACAGCCTGTTGCAGAGATGCGAACAAGTTAACCTTAGCATCCTATAGGGAAAAAGAAACATCAGAATACTTATAGAAGATGGGAATGCTGGTTATGATTGGGATTTTTATTTCTTTCTTCTTCTTCTGTGTGTTGTGTTGTTTGATGTTTTGTTTTGTTGTCAATGAGTTTGTTTAAAAAAAAAAATTCCAAGTTCTATAAGTATACCACAGAAAGGAATATTACTGTATATCACATATAGAATCTTCCTTGTTGAAGTAAAAAGATAGAGGGAAATCAAGAACTAGACCCTTTTAAAGTAACAAGACTCTTCATAAGATGATTACAAAATTGGTTATTGGGAATACTGACAGGCGCCATTATTCTTTCTATAAGTCAAATTCTTCAGATCAGGTATCAACCTTCTGATTACCCGGTGAAAGAGAATTCTGTTTTGATGTTCCGTTTGGAATAAGCAGTCTGCGCAAGAGACCAGGTTCCAGCAAACAGCTCTTTATTAAAACAATATAGCTGACTTGTACGGGAATATTTACCCAAGCCGCGCGCAGCCCTTCTTATAGCGGCGCGCGGCTTGTGGCCAATGACAGTTGTTCAAGTGTTCCGCCGTCAAGCGGCCAATCGGAATGGCGCTTAACTGACCAATCAAGAACGGCCTATCAGCCAATCAGTTAAGATATTTGGAGTCTACCAAGTTTTATACCACAACACCCTCCCCTTTTGGTTTCACCACCGTGCGTAATGTCACGCAGGTAGCGTAGGGTTTTTGTGGTCCTAGTTGACCTTGTGCAGCTCAGTCTCGTGCGTGGTCTTCAAACGGTTTGGACAGATAATCGCTTTTCTCTCCGTGTCTTCTCCATGGAGACCTCCTGGAAGGGTGAGTCACCCCGCCTTTCATCCCTTCTGAGTTTTTCAGGCTGGTTGAGGGTGGCTTCCACCACTCCCTCCTGGTTGTCCAGGCTGGTCGAGCTGGCCTGGCTGTTCTCCTTCCAGGAGCCTCGCCTCGCTCTCCTGCTCCCGGACTTCTTCTCTGGAGGTCGTCTTTATGGGTAAAGCGCATCTTTTTGTTTCATTTGGGATTTCTAGTTTGGGTTTGTCTTGTAGTGATTGTTGTTAATGTTATTGGGAGGTCATCTCTCCCTTTTTATCATTTTTGTGTTTCCCCCCCTCCTCGGTTGTTTTGGCTCGTTTATTGGTCACGTGTCTGCGGGCGGTGTGCTAGTGGTTGCGTTCCAATGTTACGAGGAGGTAAGCTGGCCGATGTGCCACTTCCATGTTCTTGCTCCATCGTCTAGTGCAAGTCGTATGACGGCCTCTGTGATTTTGGGTAACTTGTGGCTCGGGAAGCCATAATGGTCCCCGTAAGGTTCTTAGCGTTTAGACTAAATCGCTGATATCAAATGAGCGATATGTTATTGGAGGAGTCAAGGGTTTTGTCACAACGTATAGGGAAGTGCAGTCTATCAAGGTAAGAACGCAATTTTCTACCATGAGGAGTTCTTTCTGGCTTTTGTTAGTGGTTTGACTAGGAGTGATATGTTGAATACTTAATAGTTTGTTAAGTTTATCCTTGGACATCCCCGTGTCCATTTTTTCTAGGGCCTTCTTTAGTTAACTGAACATGCGTTCGGCCCGTCCATTAGAAGCCAGATGCGTTTGGCGTGTCAGGGGCATGTTCGGATTGCCCTGTGCAGCCAAGTATTGCTGAAAGCCTAAAGCGGTAAACTGGGGCCATTGTCCAAGATTACTACATCTGCATCCAATTCTGCTGGCCAAAGTTTGTTTAATGTTTTATGAGCTTTTCCGTAGTGTGGACACCATAAGGATAACTCTAACCATTCGAGTAGAGGCATCAACAATTGCAAAAATAGGTGTTCCTTTCATTGCCCAGCAAAAGTCAATATGCAATCTTGCCATGGGACCTCTGGGAGTTTTCCCCATTCCATGACTGGTGCCACTTTAGGGGGGTTAGGCCTGTGATTTTTGCGCAGTCATGGCATGTTTGCCACCATCTTCAATGTCTTTGTCCAGCCCTGACACCCAAAACCAGTAACTCCTGGCCAGGGCTTTCTTTTGACTATGCCCAGGTGTCCCTCTGTAACATTGCATAACACTTCTTCCTGTAACTTTTTTGGGGTATTACCAGCCTGTCCCCCACCAGTATACAGCCTTTTTCAATAGACAGGTTCAGTCTGTCAGTTGTGAAAATGTTTTAAAAGTCTCACCTCTATTTCTCATCCGGCCAGCACTTACCTACCAATGCAGGATTTTGAGCTGGCAGTGGGCTTTCAACAATAGCTTTAGCGATGTCGCTGCGGTTAGTGACAGTTCGGCTATGTCTCAATTTGGAGGAGTTGGTGATGGTGGGAGTGGGGTCGTCTTCGGATGTCGACGTCATGGGCAGCGGGATGCTCAAGGCATTCATATGGATGATGATTCTTCCTGGTGCAATGGATGAGTGTGTTAATTGCTATGCAGCGAGAAAGTTCTGAACCACCTCATCATTCTGTGACAGATATGTTCAGGGCGTTGGTTTGTTTCCTGCTAGGATCCCTAGAGGGCTTTGTGGTCAGTGATAATGAAAAGTGTAGGCCTACCATATTCGTGGAATCTTTTGACGCCTGCCAAGATTGCGGAGGGCCTTCTCGGTCGAGTTGGCTGTGAGTTCCTTTTCAGATTTTGACAAAAATGTTTTGGAAAAGCAAGGTGATGTGGCCTCTCTGCCGATCTGGAAGCTTGTGACCCCAGGATGGCGCTGATTCCAAAGACGAAATGTATCACAGGTGACCGTCAATGGGCAAAGTGTTGCTGTACTGAATCCAAAACGTGTTAGAAGTTAATAAGTCTCTCAAAATGTTCTGATTTGCTGTTTGTTTCCCGTTGCCCCTATTTATCCAGGACAGTTTTTTTAATCTAACAGTCGATGTTCAGGTTCTAGCTACGGTTGCTTTTGGGCAGGAAGGACATTGTAGAAATTAATGAGACCTAAGAATGCTTGGTAAGTCAGTTTTGTTCGTTAGGTCTGGCTGTGCGTCTTTGATTGCTTTTATACTTCTTTTCTAGTGGGGTGTATCCCTTGCTCATTATAAGGTAGCCTAAAAAATTCGACCTGATAGGTGGCTAGTTTTACTTTTTCTCTATTGACTTTGAGCCCTGCTTCTCTGAATCTTCCGCAAAACTTCTTTTAGTCTAATTTTCTAATTGTTGTGCATTTTTTGCTGATACTAATACATCATCAAAAATAGGGGATGACTCCTTTGATTCCATTTAGAAGGCATTCATGAGGCTTTGGAAGATGCCCAGGGCAACATTAATGCCAAATGAAGTTGGGTTGCCACTTGAATGCCCCTCTTGTGCGTGACTATAGTCTGTTGCCTCTGCAGTCTTGGGGTCACTGCGTAGCTGTTGATACGCTTGTGCGAGATCAAGTTCCGCAAAAATATCCTCCCCCAATGAGTGCAATAGTGTTGCACTACCGGTTACAGGGTACGGCGCTTTGTTGGAGTGCATTGATTTTCGGGTTGGCTGATAGTCTTCCACAGATGCGTACTGACCCATCTGGTTGACAGGAGTCCGCATGGTGTTCACCTGGCTGAGTCGATTGCTCTAACACCCCTTGTGCGATGGTTTGGTTAAGTGCTCAATTTATTTTTGGCTTTAGGCAAATGAACGCGTCTGGCTTGAGCCTGCATGGGAGCTGCCTTCTAGGATCTTAGGCTGGAATGATATTGGGGTTCCCCTTTACTTGCCTTAGTGGTCCCGTCGAATACATCCCAGAATCTTCTAGCAGGCCTCTCCTTCCCAGTGGTCACAACGATGCTGTTGATCCGGTCACTTTATTCCCAGACACGAACCATTCGATTCCCAGCAGGCTAGGGTGATTCATGTAGATGATGTCATAGACAGCACTTCAGCATGGTTTTTAAATTCTCTTAGGGTAATGTCCAAGCCCACAACCGGATTCAGTTTCCTGGTAGTCTTTTAATATCAATTTTTGCTGTTCCAGTTCTCTTTGCTTAATGTCTGTGTATCAGCCTTTCTTGATAGTGTTCCAAGATACCATTGACAGGTATTATCTGGAGTCTACTTCCACTCACAGGGCTTTCCGTTCGGATTTCACATTTATCTGTACCTTTTTTGCATTTGCTGCCCTGGCATTTCCGCAGGTTTTTTTGGTTTATTTTGGTGTGATTTCTTCTCTGTCGTTTCTTCGCCGGTTTCTGCTCTCTGGGTCCATCTGCTTCTGGCTTGTCTCTCTTCATTTCTGGAGGGGGCAGTGCCGCCTGTCATTTTTTGGATATAGCTCTTTTTGTTCTGGCAGACCCTTGCTAATGTGCCCCCATTTTTCACACATACTGCAATCCCAATGGCATCTAAAAACCTGCATTTCTGAACGCAGGTGATTTCCTTCCGCATCAGCACACTGGAATTCTCACCTGCTTCTTCCTTTTCCCGCCATTTTCTTTCCAACTGAAAGCCTATGTATTTCTTCATTGTCATCACAGTGTCGCTCGGGAGTTGATATCTTCATGGTGGGAGTGGTCGCTGTGGGCTGTTTCCTTGCTCCTTCTGCCCTCTTTTCTCTGGGTTGATTCGGCGGATCTGAATGGAGTTTCATCTTGGCACATAGTGGCTGCAGATTTCTTGCTGCTTCAGCGGCGGTGGCTTCTGCGATGGCCTCGGGCCACTCTGTGAAATTTGGTCTGTTTAGCATTTGTTTGGAGTGATAGCGTCCTTCAAAACGAGGACCACCGGTCTCTCATAGGCCTCGTCCATGTTCTGGACTCGCAGGCTCCTCTGATGTAGGCTGCTACAAAATCCCTGCATGTGTCTCGGTCGTCCTGTTGGGTTCTCGTTTATAAAATTTGTGCCTTTGATCAGGTTTAGAGACCACAGGCATGAATGGGCTCATAGCTTCGTTCAGTCAGGCCATGCCATTGGACTTAACGTTCTCTCGGTTTTAAGCTAGCGCCTTTGCTATTTTGAAAATGCTGGCCCACAGTGCATGAGGGAATAAGCGCTCTTCTCTGGTCTCGTTATCTCCTGTAGCTCGTTGCTTTTCTAAGAACATCAGAGAAGCGGTTCAATTACGACTCCCAATTCTTCTTCTCCTGGGCTTGAACGGGTGGGCGGCGCATTGTTACCGTGGCCATCTCGGTCGCTCGGTTCTGTGTTGCCACGTGCTTCGGTCTCGCTCTTCTAGGATGATCCCAACCCCTGGTCCGCCAGTGTCCCGTTTGAATAAGGTGCGTGAGGCTTGGTTCCAACAACAGCTCTTTATTAGAACAGTCTTAGGTGACTTGTCATGGACATTACCCAAGCCGCAGCAGCGCCGTCTTATAGGCTGCTCGCAAGCTTGTGGCCAATGACAGTTGTTCAAGTGTTCCCCCGTCCAGGCCGGGCTAATAGGAATGGCGCCTTAACTGACCAACCGAGAACGGCCTCTTCGGCCAACAGTTTAAGATTTTGGAGTCTACCAAGTTCTATACACAAACAGATCTCTCTTTTGTATATATTCATTCAATATTTTTTTCAATCTATCTGCTATAATTGTAGTAAATATTTTATAATCAGTATTTAACAGAGAAATTGGTCTATATTTTTGTATATATCTTAAATCTAAATCTTCTTTCAGAATCAACGATATCAATGTCTCCTTCCAGAACTTGGAATTTAAGTGTTTGTCTAAACCAGCCTGCTTCTTCTTGTTTTGTGCTTCCTCAATAATTCCCAGATTTATATAGGGTATTTGGGGAAAATACCTTGAAAGTTTTTTTTTAAGGCATCCACTTCAGAAATGGGAAATATTTTCTGAGAATCTTGCCTAGGTATCAAATCTATGACATGTTCCTTTGTGACGTTTTCCTCACAAACCTCCTTTGCAGAAATTGGAATTGCTGAAGTGCGAGTGGAGGCCAAGAATCACAAGGGAAGGAACTGTAATATAATTTTGATACAGTACTGCAGCCCATCTCTATTCAAAGAGAGGAAAAGAGTTCTGGCAGTTGTGGTTTCTCAGTTTTGATTTCTGAGTCCGATTTTTAAGTGTTTTATTAGTTCAAGATGTAAAGATGACTTGTTTACTTTTCCCATATTTAATTTGATTTAGCATTTTCTTGTGCTAAGACATCAACCATTTTTGTTTGTTTTGATGGCTTTGAATGTACCATTGTCCTGAGTTTATTCTGTGACATTTCTTCCTTTTCCCTATTCAGGCAGGTATAAGAAAACACCAATAGCAGAACGGGTATGTATATGTGGTAAAGGAGAAGTTGAAGATATCTCACATGTTTTATTGTACTGTGAGTTATACAGAGTTTATAGGTCATTGTAATTCACCCCTTACTAGAGAGTTTGCTAGGGAGGGCAGACAATTTTTATGTAGGCTTTCCCCTCCAGGACTCAAACCCAGCTATTACATGTGCAGTTACAAAATTCTGCGTTGCTGCAATGTCTACTAGAAAAAAATGGTTACAGAATTATAGCTGTCAATTTGTGCCAATTTTTGGAGATAGAACCACCTTTGGAAAATGATATTTACACACTTACTTATTGGGTCTCCACTCATATAAACTAGGGAGTGTCCCTAACTGTTTTGAGAATGTGTATTTTCTTAACAGGGATGTTTTTATCCACTATTAATGTATTATAATATGTCAGTACTTTTTTATATATATTGTAAATAGTGATGTCTATTGGTGGTCTAAGACCGTAATAAAGTTATATTCTACTTCTTTCTATTAGAGAAAAAATAATATACAGCGAATATTCTTCCAAATCAATAAAACCTTTGGATACTTTTGGTGGTGCATTCATCCTTCCTTCCTTCCCTCCTTCCTTCCTTTTTGCAATATCGAAGCAGCCTCCCAATGTATTAAAACATCAAATGAATTCTTAGTGATTTCTCTATGGATTAATTATCTTTTATTAACTATTTTCTACTTAGAAGTATTAGATTTTTATCCCACGCTTTTCTCCAAGGTGTCCGAGCAGCATGTAAATATTTCCCTCCTTTATCCAAGTTCATTTAAAAGGTTTTATATCTGACAGGAGATTAGAATCCAATTTACCCTGACTTCTAATACTAATTACTTCATGCAAGGGATCCCTGGGAAAGGTCAAAAAAAGTCAACCTGGTAGCTGCAACTCCAGAGATCAAAGATCCCTCCCACTTTTTCCCATCAGTCACATGTGAAGTACATGTAAAAAGAGATGGGCCTTTGATTGTAAAGTTGCTACATCCACCTTGATGCTCTTGACTCCTCTTAACTGACTTGATACTGCAGGAGTCTCCAAATTTGGCAATTTTAACTTGTGAAATCTGTACCTTGAGACTGTAAAGGAGAAACAGCAGTCTGAAAGCTCAGTGCAGTTACTCTGAGATCTTCTGGACATGGAATAACCACTGAAACATTTTATAAAAATTGATTTTAGTGGCCCAAAAATTACTCTCTCTTCCAAACAGTTTTTATTCTTGAAGCAATTTTACAACATTCCTAAAAATAAAATAAAATTCTAAGTTCTTTTCAGTGCTTTTAGCCTTACTTTTTTTAGTGGTAGACTCACACATCCAAATCTGTTTATAATTCAGCATACCCTCTTTTGCAATCCCAGCTTGAGCAGGATAGCTCATGGGATTAATCCACAAAGAACAAAAAAATAGCTGCCCATATGTCAGCATGACTTTAAAGGAATTACAGGCAGGNATCTACAAAGAACAAAAAAATAGCTGCCCATATGTCAGCATGACTTTAAAGGAATTACAGGCAGGCTAAGAAATTGTAATATGTTCTATTCAAAGGTAAATAGTTAAACATTTCTGTCATTATGCAAGGAGGCATTTGTTCCTTGCAAGCATTTCTGTCTATCTAAAATGATATTTTGATACAGTTCTAGAAGTTAGCAAGTGAGATTCATATACCCTTAAACATAAAAAATGTTTTGTCTAGATTAATCATTATTAATTCACAGCCTGCAAATCACAGGCATTAATATATAGTAAATTATATTCCTTTAAATACTAGAAGGAAACTATGATATAGTCATATAACTGAAAGTAAATGTTTTCAGTTAGACTTTTAGAAAAGAATATGGTACAGTATAGTGATTCAGACTCTTAATTTTCATTGTAAACTTGCAGAACCAATCTTTCTAAATGCAACTTACTAAGCCCCAGTATATTCTTGACCTCTACCTGATTCTTCTGTTTCTCTGGGATTTGCTAAGCCCCTAGTGGGCTTCATTTGGCATATTTGGGAACCCAACCAAAGGAGAATGTGCCCAAAGTGAATAGCTGATTATGGTGGCTAATACAGCAGGCAAATTGCAATTACTCTCATTGCAATAACTGTGAAAATGACCTTGGAGTCCTTGTAGATGATCACTTAAACATGAGCCAGCAGTGTACAGCAGCAACCAAAAAAGCTAATACAATCCTTGGTTGTATAAATAGAGGCATAAAATCAAGACCACATGAAATATTAATACCCCTTTATAAGTCCTTAGTAAGACCACTGGAATATTTCATCCAGTTTTGGTCACCACATTACAAATACGATGTTGAGATTTTTGGAAATAGTGCAAAGAAGAGCAACTAAGACAATTAAGGGCCTGGAGACAAAAACATGAAGAATGGTTGCAGGAATTGGGTATGGCCAGCCTCAAGCAAAGGAATAACAATATTCCAGTATTTGAGAGGCTCCCACAAAGAAGAGGGGGTCAACTTACAGTATTTTCCAAAGTAGCAGAAGGCAAGACAAGAAACAACGGATGGAAATTAATCAAGGAGAGAAGAAATCTGGAATTAAGAAGAAACTTCCTAACAGTGAGGACAATAAACCAGTAGAACAGCTTGCCTTCAGAAGTTTTTCAGAAAAACCTGGACAATCACCGATTTGAAATGGTATAAGGACTCCTGCTTTAGCAGGGGGTTGGATTAGATGACTTCCATGGTCCCTTTCAGCTCTATTCTGATTGATTGATTCAGTGGCTGCAAGTCATGGCTAAGACAGGGACAGTGAGATTGCTAAACTGAATCTGGCAGATCGAATCCCACCAGGCTCAAGGTTGACTCAGCCTTCCACCCTTCTGAGGTAGGTAAAATGAGGACCCAAATTGTTGAGGGCAATATGCTGATTCTGTAAAGCACTTAGAGAGGGCTGTAAAGCACTATAAAGTGGTATATAAGTGCTATTGCTATTGCTACATGGGAGAGACTTTTGAGCAGAAATTCATGGTTATAACATTGGTACAGCCAATTAAAAGTTTTATACTTCTCACAAGAACTAATACTGTGCAAAGTTTTTTCTCTTATCTCTAAAGAAGGCTGAAGAATAAATCAGATACAAGACAATCAAACGTTAGATTGTGTTCTCTAGCAAATAAGCCACTCGAGAAATTAAGAATTTTGGGCTGCTGTTTCTTGCTCTACCACTTCTGATAAAAGGGTTTGGCCTCTTGTTGCTGCTGGAACAATACATTTGTGTCTGCTATCTCCTTCAGGATCAGTGGTGGATTCAAATTTTTTACTACTGGTTCTGTGCCCGTGGCTTGGTGGGCGTGGCAGGGGAAGGATACTGTAAAGTCTCCAGTCAGAGGTGGTATTTGCTAGTTCTCCGGACTACTCAAAATTTCTGTTATCGGTTCTCCAGAACTGGTCAGAACATGCTGAATACCACTTCTCTTCAGGATATTCAAAGAAAGAAGGCATCATGTCTTCTGGCTAAAGAGGAGACAGCAGAGGTTGTTAGGAACCTTCCTATATATATCCAACCTCTGACCATCTTATGAAAGGATAACTCTGAATTTAGATTATGAAATTCTGGGTTTAAAGACACGACATTCAACATTCCGTATAAGTGAAAAATACTCTTGGGGAGCCTGATGAATCAATGAAGCTTTTTTATGCCCTTTGTTCAATACATGAAAATTTAATAGATCTATGTATCTCAGGTTTTTGTCACATTATTTTAGTCTGATTCATTTGAGGCGATTCTCTTTAGAAACAAATGAGCTCAAGATTAAGGTGCAAATTTAACACATTTTAAGACTGCTTACTTAAGGTACCTTTGAAACTATCAGTAACACACAACAGCTGTCAACATTGTTACATGCAGAGAAATCAATCACTTCAGGGAAAAATTCATGTCCATCATTTTTTTAATAGAACCATGGGAGAAAAAAAACGAGTTGAAAAAAAGAAGTCATCATTAGCCAATACAAAATAAAAATGTCTTACAAAATATTCAGACATTCAAGCTACATTTTGCTTTCAAGAATCATATCATTGTCTGCATAAAGATTGATACACATTTTAAAATTGTTTTGTGCAATACAGCTCTTCCCTGGTTTCTTAATAAATTGCACACAATTTTTATCAGGGTGTTAAAGAGGTTCAGGTACACGAGGGAAGGAAATCCCCCAAAGCAAGTGGAATGGCAAACATTTTCTTTAGCGTGTGATGAAGATCTCATTTTGTTGCTACTTCCAGCCCTCATGCTTTTCTTTTTTGCAAAACTAGCAAATTGCCATTCAGTCCCAATCTAATGATCCCAATTCATTTAGCAGTAGGAAATTAACAAAGGAACTTGTGGGTGGCTATACTGTACATACTTTTTTTTTTTAGCATATGTGCTATATTCACATTAGGGAGCTATAATTAAATCACAACTTCCCACAGTAGGCTAGTGGGTTAAAATGCAATCTTCCCAGCTTAATATTCTTCTGATGGAAGATTAAAATCCAAAAAATTTGGAGCCCACAAACTTGAGAAAGGTCTTAATGACCAAAATGTGATTAATTATAACATTTACATCTGGTACCTGCCAGTAAACACCTGGTAATCCCCAATAAATATGATGTTGTCCCAAACCTTCTGTGTTATACTTGTAACAATATAAAAATGGCCACCTATATCAACAAAGACTCTCATTTCAGGTTCTGTTCTTTAGCCATGTATTGAGTAATTGCTGTCTCTCTGTCTCTGTCTCTGTCTCTCTCT
>BHFT01020352.1:0-35913 GCA_004320025.1 Laticauda laticaudata | reverse complement strand
CTTGCCTGCCTGTGTTTGTGTGAGTTTGTACTCTTTCATCTTTTGGGAAAGAGGAAAGGCGAGACAGAACATTTAACTATGTGACAAAAAAGGTTAAAGCCCTGACAAGCTGCTAAAATGATTACTTTATGGAGGAATATATTAAACATGTCTCCATTAGGGAATTGGACTATAAACAGGGGTGGGATCTGACCGGTGTAACTGCCGATTCAGTGATTTTACATTTTGCGCGCGCATGCACAAAGAGGAAGAAGAATATCCCTCTTAACTCTTCTTTTTTAAATTTAAGAAATGTGGCTTTCTGGAGGAAGAAGGGGATTAAAGTTAGAGAAAAGTTTTGAGAATTTCATCCCAAAGCTGCTGCCTTCGCATGCAAAACTGGTTTCCTAAATGGTAGGAAGAGACCGAGAGAGGTTAGCAGTATTCTGGAAACCAGCTGATCAGTGGCCAACTGATCAGAGTAGAAACCTCTGAAAGGCTTGGGAATTTTTTATTTTGCCCCAGAAAAGCAGGAGTACCTTGGCAGGAGTAAGGACAGTGACAGAACTGGTAAAGTTGGGCAGCCCCAGCATTTTCCTTCTCTGCTCTTTCTTGCTGGTGAGATAATCAACTGTGCCACCCAAGGGGGGAAGTGGAACATAGGATATCTCAGGAGCTGGGGGAGGCCTGGGAAGACCCAAGGCAGGTGGGATTATGCCTGCAGTAGGTCTTCCAGGATCTCCCCCAGCACTGCAACATCCCTGCTCCATTTAGTGACCCACACATTTGATTAATGAGTACGCTGGGGAGAGCAGGGATTGAGACAGTTCATTTAACGTTTGTCCCAACTTGAGACTCTAATAGGCAGGCTCCATTACGATTGTAACTCAAGGGCTACCTGTATTAACTAGCAACTTTATTATTTTAAAAATTACAGATATCCTAAAGCTCTTCCATCTGGAAAAAAAGAAACACTGTGAAGACTCTTTTTGTAACAATTATGAGGTCAGAGGAGTGGGAAATTTATTTTCCCAAGGGGCCAGATGACAAACTGGGACAGTTGTGGAGGGCCTGCTGCCATGCCCTATCTGTTGCAACCATATCCCTAGCAATGCTGTCCTGCTCCCCACTGCCTCCCTCCCTTCCTTTTCAACATCCTGTCTCCCAACCATTACCACCCCTCTAACATTTCTCCACTTCAATGCCCCAGACTAGACACAGGTAGCCAAAGTCTTATTTATAGGATTCATTTATTTCCATGAATTTCCTTCTGATGTTCGTATGGAAAAGCCCATATTTCCAGTCACCCACATCTATGTATTATACATGCACTAATTGTATCTCTTTTGTTCTTCTGCTTGCCTTTCCCTTGAGATCACCATGTGTAGAGAAAAACTAGCAGGATCAATTTTAAGCTCTCTTATTTAAAGCTTAGGGTATTTTAGTTGTTTTTTTTTAAATCTTTCGATTTGGGAATATCTATGTACAGGTTCCGGTCCCATGTGCAATAATAATGATGATACTTTTTTCTCTTAATAATTGTGTCTCACCACAATAGTGTCTTTGATTTATCAGCAGCATTATTTTCAGTTAAGATAGTTCCCAGGAGAGAACTTGACTTCAAAGTGAATATCTGAAAGTGTGTACTATACACATTTCAGCTATAGTTAAAACAGTACATCAAGTGACTCCTATCTTTGAGTTATGACTGCTAGGGCAAATAGTCTGTTGCATTGTTAACCTGTACACATTGGCATTAGAACAGAGTGCAATACCATTGAGGTAAGTGTTCCGTGAAAAGTAATAAATGTAAACAGATTAAAGGCACATCAGAGGTAGGTGATGGTGGGCAAATATGGGAGTTATGACCTATTCATAGTTGTAGAAGGGATATGTAATGATTGTAACAACAGATTATGATTGTGCCTTAGATGTTTAACGGTCATGAAAGCAGTTTGCTGCTATGGCTGAGTTGCTGGGCACATGTCCAAGGTCCTGTAGCTGAGAAGTTCTCTCATTCTGCACCACAAACATTTTAAAAGTAATTATAAAAATAATAGCAGAGTTACTGTCCAGCTGTCACTTGACACACACACACACACACACCCCAAGAGGCCCTTTGGAGAAATAAAGATGTGAAAATGCTACTTTGCTCCTGGAACACATCTATGTTTTTAAAGAAAAAAGTAAACAAAATTCCTTTTAAATAAAAATTGAGGGTGAATAAAGAGGAGAGAGAGAGAAAGAAGAGGGAAGGTTTTGAAGAAAGGGGAAAGAGAGATGGGGAGAGAAAGAGCTCCAGAGGGGAAGTCAACAAGCATAGGGAAACGGAATACCCCAAAAGCATTTTCTATGGGTCCTTTTGAACCCTAGTAACATTGTTAAATGAAAGCAATAGCCCTAGTAACACTATTAAATGAAAGCAAATGGTAATTAGCTCAGAGCTTTTTTGAGTTTGCCACTCTTATTACTTGTGTGTTTGTGTGTGTTGATGTTTGAACTTTGCTAATTTGAGAATATTGGATTCCAACAACTTAATCTGAACTGTATTATATAAGCTTTATTAGCACACCTGTTGAGTGTATAAGGCAATTGCATTTACTATAGCAGGCATTTTGTTAATGTGTCATCTAGTATAATGGTACAAGGGAAAGTCTTTGGGAGATAGTGAGAAGGGATGCTGCCAAGGGAAATGTCAGATAGGAGAGAGCATAGCCTGGAGCTGCCTAATAAGAGAGAATTAGAAGGACCCTCCCTAAGTTCTTAAGCTGTAAAAAAATGGTGGGAGGCTTGCAAGATTCTGTTAGGGTAGCCTTATAATAAATTTGTATTAGTTGATCTGATTATGTTTCCTGAATGGTTTGACTGGAAAGGGTGGCACTTAGGCTCAACAGAAAATAAATGAATGTTTCTTAATTTAGAACCTAGGCTTGTCTTACATTAACTGAATGTTCCAGTTGATTACTTATGGACATTATTAATTTTGCTGCCTTTTTGATTGCTGAAATAATGAAAGAATCATCAGCTTACAGCAGCATAAAATATGTGGACTGGAATCACTGAATGCACGGCAGTTAAGCCTTGAAATGACTAAATCTAGAAATGTTGATGAAGATAATAAATATATGATGTTGCTGAAGAATATTAGTAGTCAGTAAATAGAAATAGTAGGTATAAATGAAGAAAGGTATAATTTCCAGGACAAATTATTGGTTCAGGATTCTTGCATTCTTTATACTCAGATCTTCTGGCGAGTAAACCTTTGAATTCAATATTCTTTTTGGTTACTTATTTAGGTGAGCCTGAACATTTTTTTCCCTGGATTTCATTGCCAATATATTTTATCAGACTTTTGTCTGCTAAAATTGAACCCTTTCCCATTTTTTTTAAATAGTAATGTCTCCAAACTAAAGCAACAGTAATGAACACAAAATATTTTTTATTTCACCCACACACCCACACACCCACACACATACACACATACACACATGTATGACCAGTAACAATATCCCACACAGTCTTGTGACTGAGGTTTTCTATGTTTTTTGCCTGTTTCCAACAATTCCTTCTGGTTTCCATTTAAAAATGCCTATTGGGGAAAATGGACTTGTTTAACAGCCAGTGTTTGCTTAATGACCACAAGGTTCACTTAACAACCATGGTGTTTGCCTAACCCGGGGTCTGCAACCTTAAACACTCAAAGAGCCATTTTTCTATTTCTTTTAAACATATCTGTCTCTCTCTCTCTCTCCCNTTTCCCTTCCCCCCCCCCCCCTTTCATAGCAATAGCTGTATTGGATTATGAAGGGATTTTGCAAACTCAGTGAATGTATCAGGCTCCTCAGCTTGAACTCAGCAAAAGCTACTGACATGCTCAGCACAACACAGCTCAATAAGAATCTTTATTGCACAGTAGGTTGATGCCACCTGAAGCAGTTAGTTGCCCACAGTCCACATGAGACCACAGTCCTTTTTATACCTACTGCAGTTTAAATCCAGCACTTGCTTTTCCAACAGTTTAACGGATATCTTGCTTTGCATTTCTTAGGTCTAATGCTGATTGTTGACCTAATCAGCATTCCTGCTCTAGGAAATTTTGGCACTCATCGTAATTCCCACAGTATGGCTGGAAATCATCCCTCTGTCTGGCAAGTGGATCAGCATCTCAAAGTAAGTACATCTGTGAAGCGCTGGGAACAGGACAAGAAGCAGAACTGTTGTTATCTTTTGCTTTGTTCATGAGGCTTTTGCAAGCAAATAAAGGATACAGAGATACAATAGTATTCCTTATTTGTGAAATAACAATTGTCAGTGATTTTTGCCAACTGTTGAATGTTACAGAAGCTAAATCAGCCAATGAAAGTGAAGCAGAGGTAAAGTGACAGCGAAGTAATAGGGGATACGGAACCTTAAAAATAACCTTTCAGCTAAATATTAGAGCAGTAACTGTAAAATGCTTCAGTTACGATCATTCACCAGTTGGGTTTACAAACAAGAATAAAGCTTGTGATGGTACACATGTCAAATTCTCTGGATATATGCACAGTGTGTGTGAAAAGGAGGAGAGTGAGGTTTAAGCTTTTATGCCTGTTTAGGAGCAATCCTAAAGTGCTCCATGAAAATGATAGAATAACAAGACTGTCCTTTTGGAAATACTATGAGAGACAGTCTGGAATGATTTTTAATACTGCAATAAGGGGTGACAAAGCTAACATATTCAAATAAGAAGCTACGTTTTTCTGTCCTAGTTAAAACATGTCATCAAGATCATTACTTGGGACATGTAAAATGTTCTGACTGGCAGATATTTGCAGAGATTTTCCAGTCTAGTTTAGCTTCAGGACAGGACAATCTAGTACAAGTAATTTCAGAGGTTGTCTAATATAATTTGAGGTTGGGATTCAGATGGAAATTTCATTAACTGCAAATCTATTCTCTTACAATTTAGAAAAAAACTTACAATCACGAACAATACAATCAGGGGTGTCTGTGTGTATATAAATAAACTAGTATAGATATATATTTACAAAAATAGAACATAATCTGTAGGGAAATGAGATTTACAAGAAGATCCAACTGCCCAATGACAAAACCAGTGCAGGAATTTCTCTTTTAAATTCCAGGGTTTGCAACAAATGCTTATAACGAAATTTGTAGCAACAACAGTTGTTCCAAACTTAAACATTAAGGAAAACAAGTATTCCAAATGTCATATACAAATGTCATATACATATGGGATACGTTTCTGCAAAGGAAAGGAGGTCTCTATATAAAATCATATGGAACAAAGGATAAAATTAATAATCTTTCATTAAAAGTACAGTGTCTTTGCGATGACTTTTAAGATTCTGGAGCTGGAATGAGTAATAGTGTAAACTGTGAGGTAATAAGAAAATAAAAAATGTGTAGTGTTTGTTAATTACAGTGTTGTAACCATCATTCACAACAACACTCCACGGGTTTTTGATGATAATAAAAATATATTTATGCATATATTCAATCCCACTCATTCACCTGACCTGAACCCCATAGAGAATCTTCAGGGCACTGCCAAGAGAAAGATGAGAGACATGAGACCAAACAATATAGAAGAGCTGAAGGCTGCTATTGAAGCATCCTGGTCTTCCATAACACCTCAGCAGTGCCACAGGCTATAGCTTCCATGCCACGCTACATTGAGACAGTAATTGCTGCAAAAGGTGCCCAAACCAAGTACTAAGTACATATGCATGCTTATACTTTTCAGAGGTCCAATATTGTTCTATCTACAATCCTTGTTTTATTGATTGCATGTAATATTCTAATTTTCTGAGATTGTGGATTTGGGGTTTTCATGAGCTGTAAGCCATCATCATCTCAATTATGGCAAATCACGGCTTGAACTATCTTGCTTCGCATGTAATTAGTTTATCTCATATATTAGTTTCATTTTTTAAGTTGCATTACTGAAATAAATGAACTTTTGCACAATATTCAAATTTTTCAAGTTTCACCTGTATTATGCCTTTGCATTTATTCACAAAAAGAAAGAGTTGGGTGTCATCTGTACTTAACTTTTTAAGTAAAAAGTGAAGCATTTTTGGTTCCCCTTCAGAGTTTCTACCAATGCAACTGATCAATGGTTATTTTTACTTTTTTTGCTTAAATGTTATATTGTATTTTAGCACTGCATTTTATGCAGGTAATCCTTGACATATGACCATAATTGAGTCCAAAATTAATGTTGTGAAATTAGACATTAATGAATTTTACCCAATTTTATGACCTTTCTTGTCACAGTTGTTAGATGAATCACTGCAGTTTTTAAGTTGATAACATGGTTGTTAAGTGAATCTGGTTCCCCATTGACTTTGCTTGTCAGAAGCTTAGAAAAGATGATCACATATCCCTGGGACACGGCAACAGTCATAAATATGAATCAGTTGCCAAGCATCTGATTTTTTATCACATGACTTGGGGATGCTGCAATGGTCATAAGTGTGAAAAGTGTTTGTGTCATTTTTTCAGTATAATCCAATTAAAAACAGAAAATTTATACATTTTTTCCAATACTGCACTATATATATATTTAAATAGTTTATTTTCAAATTGATTTGTGTATTTTGTCAATAATGTTAAACAATTTCTATTCTGTTGAGCAGTGAGAACAATAGTATTTTAAGATTAGTATTTGTAGTTGAAATTATTTTCCCTTTCCCCACAACCTAACCCCAGGCTGAAATTGTGATGGATGCAATATTTAAATTTAGAGATGTTCCTTCTTCTTCTCATTAAACTCCCTAAAGTTACTATGTAAATTGTATCATGTAAATTGATAAATAAAATAAAAATTGCTCATCATAACATATCTTTTCGGATAAATTTTTCTAGGTTCTAGATTTAAAGAATATAAAGTATTCATTGTTGTTTATATTTCCTTAGAAATATAATTTCTTCACATAACTTTCCTCCTTTTGGAAGCCGTTAAACATCTCTGAATTTAACTCTGCAATGCTGCTTTATTCCACAGCCCCTGCTATAGAATTTTAAAATAGAAGCAGAATATATATTTTATTGAGTAGTAGTATCAGTCCATTTATTTAAAATGGGGGCACACAAGTTAATGTACTCCTGTCACTGTAAAACTATGGTATTTGTTAATGTCATTATTAGACTCAGTTCTGATGTGAGCAGCTGTCCTAAAGCTTTTTCAATCAGCTTTCATTAAGTTTCTCCTCCTAATAGAACTATATTATTTCAGAATTATTATTTTGACTTGTGAACATCTATAATGAGAGGAGTTCAAGATAACTACTTTTAAGCTGTTCCTCAAATGGCTTTTAATGATTCCTAAACTGATTTTTCCACTCTGTTCACTTTTATCAAGCAAGTGGTTCCAGTCATAGGTCAAACTGTACCACATCTGGAGGAAAAAAGCCCATTTAATTCTTGGGGATATTTGAACAGACGTGGATAGAATTGAGATGTAAGGCATCTGCTAGCCATGCCAATTCAGGAACTGTATAGTATGAGTAACAGCTATACAGGATATATCTATTAGCTATATCCTGTGAGATGATGTATGAAAAAGAAGATATTTCTAAGAATGAACAGCTTTACAAATGAATTGAAAAGTGGCTTGGGTAAATATTAGTTTTTTCCTCTTTCTCCTTCCTATGTTTCTTGTCACAGAAATTGGTCATGTGATCAGCCTTTTAGTTTTGCAGCATGTAGCGTAAAGCATTTACAGTGTATTTTTGCTTCAATTCTGAAGTTTTGAAGGTTAGTAGAGCCAATGCCATGCCATGTCACATGGAACAATTCATTGGAGAAAGTAATTATGTTAGGAAGGGTTCGTGGAAAAGGACTCCAGTTCTCTGACACTGTCAGAGATCACGATGGCTGACCATCAAAACTGACAACAGCCAGAGCATAAAACAATTCAAACAAATAGTGCAGGTTTGAAAGAGATGGGAGAGCTCTGGCCCATACAATAACCGACAGTCAAACATGGCCGAATGGATAACATCATCATCAGGGCCGATGCCAAAGTATTTTCTTCCTCGCTTAGGTTCTGTTGAAATGAGCTGAATGAGATTTGTCATTCACACAAAGGGCAAATGATGTCTGAAGAATAATTACAAATTGGTCTTGGCCAATCACTTGGAGAAAATAATATAATATTAATAAAATATTATCAGCAGTTCACTTTGCCTGATTAAAAATGTGAGGTGGAAGCAGATAAAAAACCACCAAAAGATTTGTTGATCCAAGGAAAACAAGGTTTTATTCACGTGTCTGCTCATGAGACGTGGGTTCCCTCGATCAGTGCATTAGGTTTGACAAACAATCCAGCCAATATAGATACTCTAAGGCCAGCATTATATTGCTACTCACATAATGCTAAGCGGGACCTCCTCCCCGTCGTTCAGAACGTGGTTGGATAACATATGTTTCAGTGTGTTGAAATTTGCATCATATATTTCGAGAGGCTTGTCGCTGGCTCCCTAAGTCTATAGCAGAAAGCAGTTATCACGGTGATTATCTATGACACACATCGCAAGCACTTTATGTACTCGCATCTCAATGTCGCTCAATTTGCTGCAAGCAACTTACCATGTTCTGTTATTCTATTGTTTCTGCTTCTGCACTCAAACTGGACAACATCCTGTAGTGCTCATTATTTAGTACTCAGAGTGTAGATTGTGATGTACACACTACTTGCTAGCAAAGTTTGTATTTCTCAATGGGGACCACATGTCAGTCCACGCTTTATCTCTTTGGCGTTTGCTCTGCTGTGTCCACAATCACGCGCCCTGTATGTTGTCTATGTTCCACTCTTTGTTCTCTCGAAAATATCACAGTGTCCATCTTTCCTTCTGTGCAGAGGAAATCCCTCTTCCTAGATACATCATACTCTAAAGAAGGTCAGTATGTGTCCTCTGACATCGTTCATCAGAGATGCTTGAGGCGAGGAGAGAGATTGTCGCCTAGTCGGAGTGACCAGCATCACAACTCGTTTATATAATATTGCTACCGGAAGAAGACAACTGAGCTACTCTAACTGCACAGCGAGATTATAACAGGTATGCAGCAGTACTCTGAGTTTATGGCAAATTCCCCCTATTGATTGTTAGAGTTAGGAATCCTCTGAGAAGCTCAAGTGGAATTACATTGGCGAAGCAACGATACGACTAGTGTGTCTCCACCAAAGGTGCTCATTGCCTCTGCGAAATGTACGCATTCTTTTGTGTGAGATACTGCAGAAGGAATTGTATAGGCGAAAATACACGGTGCGTCTCCAAATACAATACTATATAAGCTGATATGCGTCGTTGCAGCTGATTAATATGACGCGTGTGTGGTAGTCGTGATAATTTGTTATGGATATCATTAGCTAGCGTGCATATGTGTGAGTGTATGATAGTATCTGTCTAATGAGTGTATGCGGACAAGTGTAACTTAAAGAGGCATATCATTTGTGCTTTTATGTTCAATCTACCTCGTTGTTGCTTACTTTCTCAGAGAGCTTCTTGAGACATTACATGATTGTATAAATACATATTTAATAAATTCTTGTGTGTGATATCGAGCTTGATATCAAATTTTTTAGTACATGAGAGCTATAATGTCTGAGTAAAAATTATTGATTGTAGCTCAATCTCGCAGATCCAAGGTGTAGTAATAGTAAGACTCTCAGATCTCTCTCGGTACCCACAGGAGATTTCGGGCCACGGTTCTTTGGGTTAAGGCCAGATTCTGAGTTCTCTTTTATTACCTATCCACGACAATTAGGAGGTTAACCAAGAGGCACGAGTAAGTATTATATTGTAATAACTTCAAATGGGTTATCTATACATACGCCCGAGAAGATCTGATTGTATAAAGAATGCAAGAATGCGCTGAATACACTAAGGTCCACTCCCAGTTTAATGTG
The DNA here is from genome assembly GCA_004320025.1 of Laticauda laticaudata. Lineage (NCBI taxonomy): Eukaryota > Metazoa > Chordata > Lepidosauria > Squamata > Elapidae > Laticauda > Laticauda laticaudata. The sequence continues at coordinate 26,018 of BHFT01020352.1, read as the reverse complement.
TGGCCACTGGAACTTTCACCTACGTGTCTCATTCGAGTCATTTTTCATACCTCACCTCTTTCTCTATATCTCAACCTACTGATTTTACCCTATAGCACGTTAAGAGTTCTTCAGTCATTCGACTAGATCGTTTGAGTATGTTATCAAGTGAAAGATGCATACTACAAGCATTAGTATCTACGATGATTTCTCAGCTCACTAATGAATCGGCAGTAGGCCACATGTAAAACATGCTCAGATCTGGACATCTGCGCTCTAAAGTTAGATCCTCAGATACTCATATCCTTGAATATATCTCTTATGCTGACTATAAGGGCTGATTGATCTCTGCTCAATTGGATTTACTCAGTAGACAGATAGTCTAAGGCCATATAGCGTCTTTAGTCAAACAAATATTATACTGCTCCAATATAAGCTATCCTTCAAAACATGGAAGACTCTCAGTTAATGTCTATCAGTTATCATATTGCTCCCTTAAGGTTCACTACAACATTATAAGACAGACAATTCTCCCTTCTTATATCTGTGTAGCGAAAACCTTCATATGTCCGTGTCCACCTCATACTTTTCCTCTCTACGTCAACTCTTTCATATTTGCTCCCAGGAACACATAATTCATGAATCAACTTAATTACACACACCTCTCTAGTATGTGTCTTATATGAGTTGTGATCACAGTGGAATTGCATCTAGGCATTCTATCCATCATGCCACAATCTATTTTCTGGGCGAGACGCACTGTTGCATGCATAAACCAGCCTCCCGGTCGCGATTATTGTCATATAGAGCGAATCGTGAGACTCCTATCTTGAGAATCCTTTAGTGGAGCAGATTCCTATCTCCTACATATGCTGTTCTCACTATAAGGCTCAGACTCCAGGCCTAATGCGCGTCTCTCCTAATCTGACTCTCTTCCCCATTGTGATCTCAGTACATTCTTCTATGTCACATTAATGTGCTATAACCTCTCTCGAAGTAATTATGCAACATTTACATCTATAGTCCTCTCCAGAGTCAGTCGATATCTCCATGCCACCAAAATTACCTTTTACGGTGATCCTATGAAACATATCCGCCCCAACTCGAGATTTGAGACCTAATACCAATATGCCGGTGTTGTATCTCAGGTAATTGTCTCTCGCATGTATGTATCTTCCTCTGCAGACATCTGGTGGTAATTGGTGCTACCAGCTTCAAGCTTATAAATACTTAGTTCACGCCTGATACAGGAGCTGCTGCATGATGGTTCTCCAAGTCAATATTCTCCAAAAATGTTACGCGCTCTTACGAGAAGTCTTCCCTCACACAATCGTTCTTGCACACAGGTATTATATCCACATTCTCACAGAAGTTCAGTATTTCTCGAGCGAACTCCAGATACATCCAGCCGCTCAATGTTATGTGGCTTGGTTAACTCTCAGATCAGTGTAATGTTGGTCAGGCGTCTATGTTGACCTCTATTCAATTCCAAATCGTTGTATCTGATGAAGTGTACAGACAAGGAAGGCCACTCGAGGAACCAAATGCTTATTGTGCCAGTCAATCTACCAGATTTTCTTCCTATGCATGTATAACAATAGTCTCCCTCACCCTTCTGGAGTGCTTATTCGGGAATTGTCTCTCCCCAGTTTCGTGCATTCATTTCCTGTGATCTCCTCTCAAAACCTTCCCTCTTATCTGTCTCTCTATACAAGTGCGGTCATCCCTCCTGTGTCTTTCTCATCTCATCTCACCACGTCTACTTTTTATTTACAAAGAATGTTCTCTAGAACATATGCTCTCATTTACTTGTGAAGATCATACTAGTCTCAGATGTCGTATCGCAACGCCCAGCAGTAGTAAGGTGTAGGTAAATATAGGTGTCTACTATCTCTTTTTATCTCTCTACACCTATACACCTGGTGCCTCTTTTTCTCGGTTGGTTTTCCACTGATTCAGGAATGTCTGTGTTGTGTCGATATCCCATGTTTGTGCTCCGTCGACAAGCACCGATCCGGTATCTTAGTAGCCTCAGCATCTCTATTTTTGTGATTGAATATATAGACTCTCTTCTGTATGATAATCTATCTTACTATACTATAATCGGTCAGCAATATCTAGTTGACTCTATGGCGAAGAGTACTTCGATGTGGTACTGTCGCAGCATGCTCAGACTCAACAGTCTCTCATAGTAGCAAACTATAGTCCCGCTTCCAATCGCCTCCCCCGTTATAGTAGATCATATCTTATCACCAAGGCAGCACATATCATCCCTAGAATCCTCGCTCTTACAATTCATACTGGGAGCAACCAGAATCAATTGTGCTCTCCAAAAATAAAGGCTGACCTCAGCTAATGTGTCGTCCCCGTGTCTCGCCGATCCATCTCTTCCTTGCGTGCCGCTTTCTATTTTACTTTCAAACCATCAAAACATTCCACAGATGCTGAGCTATCCGTGCGCACAATCCTCAGATGCGTTCTCTATGAGGAAGTAATGGACAGACCTCAGAAGGCCTCGCTGTTCGGTCCCTCAGTACTTCCTAAAATTCGACAAGCTATTCCCCTCATGAGCGATGCGTGACACCACCTTGACATCCGCCTCTGTACGGGTTTTTTGGGGGGTGTCTGCGGCGCAATTCTGCTCCCCTCCTTTTTTGGGGGGAGGTTTGACACATCCCTCGCTCAATCCAGTACTTGTCGCTTTTCTCGTGGGCCTCCCCGTCCTCTCGCGCTTCTTGTCTCTCTCTTCCAGTATTTGGTATTCTGTATAGCCAAACGGTCGTATCTCCCTGGCAGGCTCCGCTCTCTCAATAGTCTCTGTACCCGATTGTTCCGCGACGTATCTTTATGTCCCCTTTCTTGATGTGCGGCTCACATGGACATGATACTGGTCTGTGTGGTTGTGTTGGTTTGGTCACCAATGACCTTCTAAGCTTGTTTACAAACGCCTCTTGAGCTATGCTCTCCCACGCCATGATAAGCTCCTCTCTTCTTTCCAGCTTCCCTCCAAATGCTACCTACCGCCCCATGATCGGTACTTCGAAGCGTCCAGAATCCATTACTTCATCCCCTCAGTCCGAATTTCAGGCCTCTGCCGTCTAGGGCAAAAGCAATTCACATTTTGGGAGAACTGACCAAGGCATGCTGGGTGTGACCCTTTCTCTATTACCTACCTTCCCGTGGTTATCTAAGTGTCAACCACCAGACTTTGTTCGTCCTTTTCCATTTTCCACCGCTGCTCGGATCCACTTTAATAGAACACGTCTCTCCTCCTTTCTCTCATGAGAGTCTCTTCCAAGTCCTTCTAACCTCATCATGAGATCCACTGTGGCATAGACAATCGTGGTCTTCCGGTTCCCACGAACTCTCTCCTCTCAAGTAAATATCTGCATGAGATTGCTTGTCTGTCATTACACATAGGACTGCTATATATATCATACTCAAGATCGCCCGGTTATCCAGTGGTGTAAGCCAAGCTGGCTCAACACTGAGTTGCTCTGATGCAAATCACCACGCAGCTCCCAAATGGTTTAACGTTTTTGCTCTCCACACCTACACATCGCTTGTGCTGCCACAGCCTGAACACAATACTGGCCACTCCATCACAACTGCTCCCAATACCCTTGCTTAGGAACGGCTATCAGCTGGTACTGCCCTCCCCCCCATCTTTTGGGCAAGGACTTCAACTGCTGTTCCCTGAGCCACCGCCACATACAAATGAAAACGGTAATTTCAGTTTGGCAAGGCTAAAACCAGAGCGGTTGGCAAAAGCCTTTCTCAGCTCTTCCTACCTTTCACTATCTCCCTTCCTCCCATTTATGTGCTCTCCCTTTCCAGGCAACTTTCTATGCAAAAACTGTGCCAACACTGTGAATTGGTCTACCCAGATTCTGCAATACCCCAATAATTCCCAATGTTTTCACACCTCTGTCTTCCTGGGAGAAGCCATAGCTATCTCTTACCCTTTCATGGTCCAAGGATCAACCCCCTGCTGAATGTATGTCCAAATATTTCACTTTTTAAAGACGTAGACTTCTCTTTTGAGGCTTTCAGCCCCTGTTCCTTCAGCCAATTCAACAGACTCACCAGAAAGCCGCTCTCACTTCCTTCTCTTTCTCCCCAGTTAAACAACAGTCATCCACGTACTGAATTAGGGTGATTCCTTTCCTCTCTCTCAAACGACGCCAACTTTTCTTCCACGCCTGTCCAAACAACAAAGGGCTCTCGGTATATCCCTGAGGAGAGTACCGTCCACTAGACTGCTTGTTTTCCTTCCACTCTCAGGATCCATTCATTCAAAGCAAACAGTCTCTTACCCCCCTCCAAGGGGCACACCCAAAGGCATCCTTCAGATCTACACGTAAACCTTTTTTGGGATCCACCCAATGTATAGGGATCAGAGACCACTGGAGATCTAGGAACCACTATCTCATTTGATCCTCCTCAAATCATAACCAATCTATACTTCCCATCCTTTTTATTACTGCTAAACCGGTGAATTGAACGGTGACATAGTAGGTTCACCAGTCCCTGTTTCAATAATCTTGTCAATCACTGGTTTCAACCCTTCTTCCTACCTCTTCTTACTCAGAGAATATTGTGGAGTCCCACAGTTTAGTTATCCTGGTTGTATCTTTGATCTGAATGGGCTGTATTGCCATCCTACTACCTCCTGCCCACACATCTGATGATATCTATCTTCTATTCTTCCGTTGTTAACATACACATGCGAACTTCTTTCCTTTCTATCCCACAATTCTATTCCAAAAACAATCCACAAGTCTCTTCCTAGCAAGTTCACCCCTGAATCGGAATATACAATATTTCGGTTTCAGTAACCACATCATTCCAATTCCAATTTCACCTCTTCCAAAATCTTGACCTCTTGGGATTTCCCATTCACCCCAACCACCTTTAAGTCTGCTTTGACCTGCATGCTCCCTCTTACCGGATCGCATACAGATGTCCGGCTTGCGCTGGTTGTCCGATCAGGAACAAGCCGTTCTGATGGTCAGGACCCACTACACACAGTTTACCAATGGCTCCCTGCGGGTCCCTCTTGGGGAGCCAGAACCTCCCTCTCGTATAGGGCATAGCTTCATTCCTCCGGGGTTTTGAGGACATTCATGCGCAAAATGTCCCTCTTTCCGCATCTGAAGCAAGTTCTACTCTGGGACGGCCGTTGGAATCGACCGCCTTGATTGACCCCTGGACCTCCTTGCCTAACTGGGGGTCTTCACTCCGCTGGGAGATCTTTCATCTCTCCACTTGGCTTGGATCTTGACATCTGGTCTCCCTGTTTTTCCTAACTTCATTCTTGGCTGCCGTTTGCACAGCAGCTACCATTCATCTGAGACTTCGTTTTGGTTTTTAACTGGAGTCTCGGTTCACAAAAATTGTTGGGCTGCTCTCATCAAATCTGTCATGCCCAATCAGTCCATCCCTCTGTCTTCTGGATCTTTTTCTGGATATCTGGCCATGCTTTGGTGACGAATCTGCATCTTCAGGAGAGTCCTCGAAGGCAGGGGTTTCTGGCTCCATTCCGGAGTACTTGGTTAACCCTTCACGGAGCCTGAGCACAGAAATCCCCGCGGGACTCATCCCTTTCCTTGTGTTATTTTCAAATGCTTTGTCATAGTTTTTCCCATGAGGGATGGCCAATTTAATTCCTTCAATGATACATGTGTTTCATATTCTCTCATGTGCTCCCTATGAGCGTTATGATTGATCGGTTCCAATTTGGATCGGCTATGGGGAACTTTGTGTCTGCAAGCCATGCTGCTCCCTGTTGCCCTGCATGATACTCATCCCAGGCAGCCATTGCTGCCCTCCTAATGAGGTTCCTTCTCTTCGGTGGCAAAAAGGTGTCCAAGAAGTTACATCAGTTCTTGGTAGTTATATTCATTGGGCCCCAGAAACAATCAACTGTTCCGCCACTTCATGAGCATTCTCATGGAGTTTCGGAGAGGGTCTTTTTCAGATCCCATAATCTCAGGCAGATTTTATGGGGCGACAGCCACTGAAAAAACGCGTGACTGGAATCCCTCCTTGCGCATTCATCCATTTGGACTTCTCTGACTGGGAAGGCGACTCTTGCACGGGATTGGCCAACCTTTGTCTCCTAGAGGCAAATTCTCTCTCAGTTGGTCCTTGCTTTAATTGAGCCAGTTCCCTCTTGAGTCCTGGAAATATGCAGTGGAGTGGAGGAACGGCGGCAACTGGAGAGCCTGGCAGCGGAGCTCGCGTGCGTTCCAGACTGCCGGAGCTGATTCCGGTGGACTCCCCATCCAGTCCTCAGTTTTACTTTCCTCCACCTTGCTGACAAACTTGTCCTACGTCTGTTTCTGGTGGAACTGGACCTTCAAAGTGGTGAGTGATACCATACCTCCACATAGGGTATTTGCTCCTTCATCGCGTGTTTCACTATATACTCTTTCAACTGAGTTATCCAGTACGTGCTGGTATTCCCTTCGGGATCCCAGTGGTAAGGAAACTCAGGGTCTACTAGGGATACTTCGGCCACCTATATTGGCACAAGTTAGATCATTTTCTTTTCCTCTAGACTCCAGTGTAAGTCCTCAAGCTAGATGGGCAACGACCATTGTTGTAGTAGTTGACCCAATGGGGAGTCAATTAGAATCAGCCTTCTTGGGGTCTTTTCTATTCTCCTCACCCATTCCCTCTTGGAACGTCTCACACTTTCTTTTCCCTTTCCCATTCTCCACGCTACCCGCCAACAATCTCCCAGAGATTCCTAACTCAGGGATTTACACTGTCCTCCAGCAGTCACTGGATTCCCAGAGTTTAAGGACAGTATATCCCTTCTTCTATCCCGAAAGGCAACAAATCACCTGATACACCCCTGGTCTCCCGAGACGAAGGAGTGTGGGCGTTCCCACCTCAGGTGGATCAACGACACTCCCAGAGCATCAGGCCAGCTTCTCTCTCTTTGGTTTCCAAGGATTGTCTGCTGAGTGCAGTTACCCCTGGGAATCCAACTGAGACAAGGGACGGGCCCCTCTACCATGAGAGGCACTGTGGCGCACACTTTCCCAGTCCTTTTTCTCCAATACGGAAATTATCCATCGGGGGCCCACACATTGGCGGTGCCAAATTGTGAGGTGGAAGCAGATAAAAAACCACCAAAAGATTCGTTGATCCAAGGAAAACAAGGTTTATTCACATATCTGCAGAGACAGGTTCCCTCAGGCATTGAAGGAACCCAGAGCAAAATTCAGGCAGCATTTTTATACCCTAGCTGTCCGTCCCCTCATACGAGGGCTTGGCTCACATTCTTTCTGTTTTGAAATTGACACATATATTTTGAAAGTTTATGCTGGCTTCCTATCTAGCAAAAGCAGTTACACGGTTTCTGACACCTCAGCATTTTATTACAATTCCTCATTTTTCTAGCCTCATCTTGTTTTTTTTTTTCTCTTGTGCACAAACTGGAACACTTTCTTATTTAGCAGAAATACTGAGTTTGAGACATACTTCCTTATTTAATTCTATGGGCCATCCAACATGACTTCGGTTCTGCTCACAAAAATAAAGGACTAAAGATGCTAATCTTGAATTCCAAAAGGCCAGAAATAGTGCAAATATTTCTGTATGTGAAAGAAGTATAAAAAGGTTTTATAAAAGTAGTCTGTAGTATGATCATTTCAAATAAAGTAATGATGGCTAACCTTTTTGGTACCAAGTGCTGAAAGTGTGCACGCGCATCCCTAAAATGCAACACATGCACATGTACCCCACGCATGCACCACCATGCATTTGCACATGACCCCCCAGCAACTCCCATATATGTGCATGGGATCCCATGACCCCCGAGCATGCATGTGTAACCCTCTGCGCATGTGCCCCCCATGCATGTGCCCTGCTTCCACACATGCGCACACAACCCCTGCATGTGTGCCTCCCCATGCATGACAACAGAGACCAGCTGGGTAGTGGGAGGTGTTCAGAGAGGTGAGCATGCATGCATGGCAGAGCTGAGCTGAGACAATGGTTCGCGTGCCCAGAGAGAGAACTCTGCGTGCCACCTCCGGCACGCATGCCATAAGTTCACCATCACAGGTATACAGCATTCTAGTTCAGTGGTTCCCAACATTTGCAACATGGCATCTGGGCTGGGCAGGGGAGAGGGGAACTGGGTTGCACAAGTGGTGGGATGTAACCTGGGGGCTAGGGAACTCTGTTCTAGGTGATAAATGAAAAAACAAATGTAAAGATTCTTTTGTTTTGTTATGGTCTTCTCTTGGAATGTATTTATACTTTCCTAAACTAGCTTTCGCCTGCAGTCTTTTATGCTGGAAGAGTGTCATTCCCCCTTTCTAACTTTTTGGGATTCATCAAAATTCTCTGAAGAGGTGAATTAATCTTCTCTGTCAGGTTCTTTGTCAGTTGACTTTCTAGGCATGAATCAGAGTCTTCCCATCAAAATTTATGGGCTGTTATACTTGCAAGTATGGTTGCATTTTACTTTGCCTTCTCATTTATATCCTTTCAGATTATTTTGAGTTCGAGTTGTAGTTTTCATTTCATCTCTGACCAATTTGTATGCACAATTGTGTGTATGTGTGTGTTGAGGATCTTCTTGAATTCACAACTCCAGCTTGAGGAACAGGTAGCAGCTGTGGCTTAGAGACTTTTTGCACAGATTCATCTAGTATGCCAGTGGTGCCTTTTTTCAATTGGAATGTCTCAGTCAACAATGGACTAATGCATTGCACTGTGTATGAGGACGAATGAGTAGCTATAGGTGGTCAGATATGCAACAGTGTGGGTTATAATGGAAATACCTTGATATGCTCATGTAACATTACTTCTCTACAAGCTGCATGGTTGCTCATTGGCTTCCTAGTGCAGTTAAAAGTTCTGGTTACCACCTATATGGTTTTCATGGCACAAGGCCAGTTTATTTGATGGGTTGCCTATTTCTAATAGTTTCTTCTTAGCCAGTGAAATTTGGCAGAGTATGCTTCAAGTTTCCTTAAATAAACAATGCCTAATGAGATCTTGATTGTATGTCAGTCCTTTGAGGTAGTCTAGACAAGAAGCACAAACCGAGTACTTACACTATTGTAGGGATACAGTAACAGATCTGAAAGCACTTCTCTGTTTTATTTTCCTGAAAAATAGGTAGGATCTCTTCTGAAATTATTCTTCATGGATTTTTCTTCTTGGAGTGAGATACCTTTTGCATTATGGTTGACTAGTCTGTGGCTGTTCCTCCTTTCTCCCAAGGTCATTCCCACATACTATCACAGTCTGTGATGATTCTGAAAAATCACTGAAAACCTTGCTATTCTCCTGGGCCTTGGGTTAGGTGGCTGATGGGTTCCTATAGAACTTTGTACTCTTTTGGATTTTTTTTGTTCTTTTATCTTATTGTTATATTTTTTTATATCATATAAGTACAGAAGGTCATTGGGAATTCAGCATTCTTTGAGTCATGCATACCAAGGCCGTGATATTTTCTGTAATATGAAGCTGAAAATGATATTTCCAGTTTCTAGAAGTGATATGAAGCTGAAAATGAAATTAGCTCCTTCAGTGGCCTCTGTCTTAGAAGTAAGAATTCCTAGTAACTGTTCTTTTCAGTATAGTTGAAAGAAGAGAAGGGAGTCTGTGGATTGCAATCAGTAAATAATTCACAAAGGACAGACATGAGGGAAACCAACCACCCAGAATAAGGCCATAGCAAACTACTTCTGTATTGATGAAAAAATGGAATAGACATAGCAGTAATGTTTAAAAGAATGTGATTATCAGAGTATGAAATCCTTGCCGCAGTTGGAAAGTATTCCTTAAGTTATTGTGGAAAAGCATCAGACTTTCAAACTAGATCTGGAGATAATGATATAGCTAGATCAAAGCTACTCAGAAGTCTCATCACAACAGGCAGTATTGAAAGAACAATATATTATTGAAATATAAAATATGATGAACTTGAAATTATCAAAGCAAAGTTAACGGGATCTTAAGAATAAGTGAATTTAGACAGACTTGAATATATTATTCTAACTTGGAGATTTAGATGATATGCTATTCAGGAGTCCATGTGAAATTTCAAAATGAAACATAAAACTACTAATGTGGGATTGTAAGACAAAAGTTGAAGAAGTGGAAGAGTCTATAATTACAAGATATAGTTTATATAAATGCAATACTACAGGAGGTATGTTAATTGTGTTTTTCTAAAATATTTCTTTGTTTATTACTAATATGTTTTTGAAGCAATGTAAATAGAGATACTAGACATAAATGTTTACAAATGAATAACATATTCAAAAAGACCACAGAACCAGAAAAAGAAGAATACAGTTAAGTTAATTTCCAGGTGCAGAATGCAGAAGAGATGATGAAAGAGTGGTGGCTGCTGTACTGGAAAATTAAAGGCAAAGATATGCCAATAAGATAAGACCATATTAACATACAGTCAGATGATAATATCAATCTAAGTAAAGATTTAGCAGAGATAATTATGTAAAATAAATCTGAGAAAATATGGAGAAAATAAACAATATTATGAAAACCAAAGCAGAAAAAAATTGCCCAGATTTCAGATAGGGAAAATTCCAAATGGCTTTCTGGATAAGCTTTTCATTATAGGTTACTTGAAAATCTTAAACCACATGAAGAAAATACAGTAAGTGAACACAGATTTCTAGTATCAAATAAGGCAGATGAAAAATAGTTCAATGAAGAAAATCAATAGGGGAATATAACAAATAAAGGAAAAGAAAAAAAATATTTTCAAGAAAAAATGTATAGCTAAGATAAAAACTTCCAACAGTAATCACAGAATTGATTTGATAAAGGCCTATGGTAAAGGAATATTTGAAGACAGTGAAACATTTTGTAAATAGATTAAAGAATGACAAACACTTTTGTAGAGAGATAATACATTGGGGGACCAATTTCAATAGCTGGTGATGTATGAGAGACAATAGGCCAACTGTCAAACAGACAGAAACAAAACAGCAATTAACTGTTTAAAGTTGCAAGACAAAAGGCAGTAAATAATTAACTGGTCCATGCCAACAAATATCAAACAAACTCTCTGACCTAGTGAATGGAAAAGACCAGTGAATTCACCTATCTTGAACAGGGGGAATACAAAAGCAAAGGCACAGTTATTAAAAGAATTGTACTAATCCTCTACACAAGCAAAATTTTGCATAAGCTTTTACAAAGAGGAATAGAGCCATTCATGCACAGAAAAGCTAAATGAACTGGTGGATATCATACCTGGCAGAGAGACATGAGATCACACAGCTAGCCAAAAACTAATAAGGGGCTGAAGAAGAAAAAACACGAAAAGGTGCATTACTTTCCTTACTGGAAAGCAAGCCCTTCAATTGTGCACATAATGCCAGAATGTAGGAAGATGCTTAAGCTACTGGATATGTCCAAATGTCTAAAGAATCTTTTGAAGAATCTTTGCATTGAACAAATAGCTATGGGAACAAGTAACCAGGAAAGTATGGTTAGAGAATAGAATGGTTTAAAATACTAATGGGAGTGAGACAAAGATGCAATTGTTCCCATGTCTCTGTAATCTGGGTAGCAAATGTATAATAACAATTATAACACTGGAAGAGATGATAGCTGAAATCAGATTAGAAATCAAAATGCTCATCATTTTTGATAAATAGGTATCTATGAAATTATTTTATTAGCTGAAAATAAAAGTTAAGAACAGCACAAAAAAATTATGTAAAAAGAGAAAAGTAATGCCAACCTATAGGCTTAGAAAATTTATACTTGATAGGAAAGAAGTTAAGCTTAATGTATTTTTTAAATTCAACATTTTCTAGCCTTTTTATATGACCACCAAAGGATGTTTCTTGTTGTTAACATGTCCGTCTAAATTTAAACTTCCTTTGTACATTCTAGACTATCTCCCTGGTATCATACATCAACTATTTATTTTATTTATATTTTATAAAATAATTTTATAAGAATTATCTTTAAGATTATAACTAATTCTGATTATTTTAAAGATTAATACATAATTGAGACCAGAGGTGTTTGTTTTTGGACTGATGGAAAAACAGTTGGAAAAAATTCGTGGAACTTTGTTTTTGTATATGATAAATTAAGATAATATTTTTCCCATTCTTGGGCTAAATAGTGCACAAAGATGGATAGTGTGCTAGAGAAATAAAGAAAAGATTAATCCTTTGGATGAAAGCAAGCAATGATAGAGAATATCTTAAATAAAAATGATATTTTGAGTAACATCAAACATCAGAAAAGCAACAGCAACAGCGCTTAAACTTATATACCACTTCACAGAGCTTTACAGTCCTGCCTAAGCAGTTTACAGAGTCAGCATATTGCCCCCAACAATCTGGTTTCTCATTTTACTCACTTGGGGAGGATGGAAGGCGGAATCAACCTTGAGTATGTGAGAACAGAACTGGTGGTATCAGCAGAATTAGCTTGCAAATACTGCATTCTAAATACTGCACCACCATGGTTTAAGCAATATTTTTTTCAATAGTATGTATGGGTCTGAAAACTTGAAATTTAGAAGGAAGAAAAGCAAATATGGACAAAATAAAAACTAATTGATTTTAAGAGGGAATGATCATCAAGCAGAAATTCACATATGTTGAACATGAGTAGGAAAATTCAATGTGTAAAATGAAAGAAGGAAAAGACAATGGATAAGTTTAGACATTATGGACAACCCTTTAATATGACTATTATCCAAGTATCTGCTCTAACTACTGTTGCAACCTGTTTCAGGTTGATAAGTTTCATGGACAAATTCAATGTGAAGTTTTTATAAAACATGCAATTAACAAAAGTCATTATGTATTTGCTGTGAAAAAAAATAGTTCAGACTAACCATATCTTCTCTTATGTTAAAGTTACTAGCTTAGTAGATCAGTGAAATGCTCTTTTGAAATAATATGCTTGGACTTCAGCAAGCCTTCAGTGATATTTTCCTAATAAAGTGGCAAAATCTGGGCTAGACAAGAGCAAATATATATGACCTCAGTACAGCTAGCAAAATATAGATTGATATTTATTTATTATATGTCAGGAAACTTCAAAACAGTGAATTGATAAAGGATAGGCAAAAGCAGGAAGCAATATATATAAAAATAACAGACAAGCATTTATATAATGTATAGATTTATCTATGTCAAAAGGGACAAAGTTTTCCAGAGCCATAGAAAATAGTATTTGGGCATGTAGCATGAACAGTTTTAAAAGAAATGATTTTTTTGGTTAATCCAGCTTTAAATCTTTAAGTGTACACAATAGCTGAAAACAGAAATGAAAAGCAGACACCAGATAAACCCACTTGCATTCTAAAACAAGAAGGAAACAATTTGGTGCGTAGTGATACTCTATCCAACTCTATTCTCCTAAGTTTCAATAGAAGTTAAATGTATTAACATATTCAAATTATAAAAGGTAGGTTACTTTGACTGTTTGCTGCTTTCTGCTTTCCTTGAGCCTTCTGTTAATACATTTGCCATTTGGTGACTGCAGTAGCTTTTTAAAGTCCAGGCTTCAGATGCAATCAAAAAGTGTTTTGAAAAGCTAAATATTGCACTCCAGATGCTGTTGGAATGCCTTTTCGCAGTTTTGAGAGTAATTTTTCTCCAAGGATGACACTTACCTCTAAGAATAACTGATCCTTGACTGCAAAAGCTGCTTGTCCTTTGGTATCATTTGGAAAATCAGAACTGTTGGGAGGAGGGAATAGCTTATTTTTAGTCTTGCTAAGAAGTGATGCTTTCTTTCCATTTCTCTCTAATTTTTAGAAAAATTAATCCATTGTTTTCAGGAATTTGCCAAAACTTAATTACGTTTCTATGACATCTTTACTTCTGAAGTGATAACTATTCATGATTTTTGCAATAAACTACCTAGTACGAAGTCCATTTCAGCTTCCAAATTATTCCAAGGAACACCTGCCAGTTTTACTCGTGAAGACTAATCTATGTGGAATTGCTAGCCTTTCAAACATTTGCTTACCACCACCCCCAAATGCATTAAACAAACTTATATAACCACCCAACTCACATGCAGAAACTCCAGGTGGCATATAATATTTAAAATCCACACTTAAAAGTTCCAATTTAGCCCTCTACCCCCATCCCATGGTGATGACCATAGAATCAAACAAGCGGAAAGGTGGTCCATCAAATAACCTGATCCCAAGCCATGTAGGAATTTAATTTTATTATGCATTAATTTAATTATGTATTTGCTTAATGTTATCCTCCCATTTTTTTCAGTGCTGGATTTTTGACCCATATGATCTAATCATATCTTGAATCTCTTGAAGCAAGTTCACTGTAATGGAAGAGGCTATATGTAGTTCAAGACTGAATAATTGGATTCTTAGCATTTTCTGAGCTTGCTGTTCTTCTTGTAGATGTTTTATCATCAGGGCAGGAAGTTACATAAATTGATAGTAAAACATCTGCAAGAAGAGGTGTAAGCTCAGAGAGCACTAATAACTCAAGCTCCCCTTTTCCAACACATGTAAAATGTTATAATTCAAATAAACAGAAAATAAACTTCACAAAATAAAGTACCATTTAATTAATCATGCGGTGTAACCATTCTAGAATGCATTTTTAATGAGGGAGATTGTATTTGATTATTTATATTTTAATTGCTGTGATTAAAACAGTTTATTTTTGTTTTGGTATTTTAATTTAAATGGCATTTTGTTAATGTTTTATTTTGAAACTTAAATTAGCATTAAATATATAAAATAGCTCATTGAATGGAGCTCACACTAATAATATATGGAATGCTTGCTGAGACTCCTTTGATTCCTTAAATGAGCTGGATGTTCTCCTTCCTCCACAGTAATTCTGCCACATCCAGTAGTAAAGATGAACAAAGAGATGGAAGACATGGAAAAAATGTAATGTTCCTGACAATGTGGAAATCAAATGACAGGCAACTTATATATAAAAAAACAGGAACATTATTAGTATTTGAAATAGCATCTAGAATCAGTCCTTTTCAAAACGATTTGAAGTAACAAAAATATTTTATCTTCAACATTTATCTGAATCAGGCAGTGTCTTTAATGGTACCTTTTTGTTTCAGTTACACAAAAAAGACAAAGTTCCTATTTGTACATGAACTAATTTATTAGTCCTCACTTATGACCTATTTAATAATAATAATAACAACAATAACAATGTTGACAAAGACTGACAAAGTTTTGGAACGCAATACCCTAGATATCATGATTGTGGAGAAGAAAAAAGAGTGGATCATCGACATTACCATTCCTGGTGACAGTAGAATAGATGAGAAACAACTTGAAAAAATCACCAGCTATCAGGACTTGAAAATCGAACTGCAGAGACTCTGGCATAAACCAGTGCAGGTGGTTCCAGTGGTACTTGGCACACTGGGTGCTGTGCCTGANAAATCGAACTGCAGAGACTCTGGCATAAACCAGTGCAGGTGGTTCCAGTGGTACTTGGCACACTGGGTGCTGTGCCTGAAGACCTAGAAAAGCACTTAAAAACAATTAGTGCTGACAAAATTACCATTGGTCAGCTGCAGAAGGCCACCTTACTAGGATCTGCTCGCATAATCTGCTGATACATCACACAGTCCTAAATGCTTGGGAAGCATAGTTATCTTGTTTGCTGTGTACACTGTCATTTTTGTGTCAAATAATAATCTTCATCATCATCATACAATCCAAACTGCCAACTTTGCAATGACAAAGTTGAAACTGTTTTACACTTAATATATGAGTGCAGCAAAATCATGCAAATTGACTACAAAGTTAGATATGATCAAGTTACTAAATTAATCCACTGGTCATTGTGCAAAAAATAAGACCTGCCTGTATCTGAAAGATCATGGGAACACAAAGTGGAAAAAGTTGTCAAAAATGAGATGGTGACTTTCGAATACTGTTGTGGGACTTTCGAATACAGATGGATCACCATTTGAAACACAACACACCAGATATTATGGTTGTCAAGGGCCAAACATACAATGTATTGATACTGCTGTACCAAGAGACACCAGAGTCGAAGAAAAAGAACTGGAAAAAATCATGAAATATCACAACCTGGCCATACACAGTTATGGATGAAACATGTAACGGTGATACCTATTGTCATTGGGGCACTTGGTAGCATGTCCAAGAATTTTACAAAACCCATCAACAAATTGCAGCTTCCTGCAATAACACCAGTGGAACTGTAAAAAACTGTGCTACTTGGAACATCAATGTTCAGTTTACTGAGTTTCATGTTTAATGAATAAAAGAATTAATGATGAAGATGATGATGATGATGATGATGATGATGATGATGATGATGATGACGATGATGATGTTTGAATTTGAGTATAGTAACAACTACTGGGAACATCAGGTTGAGAAAGTTCTGGAGAATGAAAAAGTTGAGATCTTATGGAACTATAGAATTCAGACTGACAGGCACTTGGCCCACAACACACCTGACATAACAATAGTTGAAAAGAAAAAAGTTTGATTCATTGACATTGCAATACCTGGTGATGCATGAATTGAAGACAAGCAGCAAAGAAAAATCACACAGTACTGGGACTTACAAATTGAAGTTGAGAGATTTTGGAAAAAGAAATTGTTTGTTATCCCAATTGAAATTGGAGCCATTGGAGCAATACCTAAAGGGCTACCTCGCTATTTGGAAATTCTGAATTAATCAGACTTGAATACCCTGATTCTACAAAAAAACATCCTAGGTCCTTGGATAGGACTCAAACTGTTGAGCTACCAACCAGCCTCAAAAGCTGTGAATCTCACCAACAATTAACAACAACAACAAAAATAATAATTGTGTTGAACCAGCTTAGATGGAGGTCAACAATAAGAAGGTGCTCAAAGTGCAGCAAACCAAGAATCAATACAGGAAAACAGCAATACAAACTCAACAGCTGGTGTAACAAAGCACTGCATGGACAGTTCCTTGAAAAGGTCCAAGGAAAAGTAGATAAGGAAAAGACCTGGTTATGGCTGGCCAATGGAACACTGAAGAAAGAGACAGAAGGCCTGATTCTTGCAGCCCAAGAACAAGCCATCAGAACAAATGTAATCAAAGCCAGAATACAAAATCTGCTGATGACCCCAAATGCAGACTGCAAAGAAGCGGATGAAACCATTGATCTCATACTGAGCTGTTGCAAGACAATCGCTCAGACTGACTACAAACAACGTCACAACACAGTCGCTCAGATGGTCCATTGGAACCTATGTCACAACTACCATCTGTCTGTAGCAAAGAACTGGTGGGACATATGCAAGGGTGGGATTCAACCAGTGTTACTTCTGGTTCGGTGACTACATTTTGCATGAGCCATCATCCATGAATGCTCCTTGCTTTCAGCCCTGTGCAATTTAATCCAAGATGGAAGATTCTGCTTCTCCCGGAAAAAACAGTTTGTCTGAGTTCTCCCTAAGAGAAAACTTGTAAGAAGAAAATATTTTATGTCTATTGTTTAGACAAATTATCTGCTATCAGCCCTGCAGATATACTTTGAAATAGCTTGCAGATGCCAAAAAAATGACCCAAGAAGCTGTACTTTATTGCATATTCAGTTGTTATAATCTGAAACATCTACACTAGGGCTGTCAAACTCCCGGCCCATGAGCCGAATGCATCAAACCTTGTTGTGGTTCACTGGCAGCAGGTGTGGATGGCTGAGGTCCCTGACAGCAATGACTCAGACAAGGAGTCTGCATGTAATGCAGGGATGGGGCCAGGACTATTGGAGAGTGGGGTGCTGCCTTCAGAGGTTGTGGAGTCTGGCAGCAATGATGAAGAGGTGTGTAGGGCTGCTCGAAGGAAGGAGCAGCTGAAGCATCATGGGCAACTTGGGAGTAAGGCTGGAAGGTGGTGACCCCTCCCATAAAGGATAAAAGCCAGCCTTCGGGATTGGCTTCTTTGCAGGAAACAAATAAGTTATTTCTACTCAGAGTCCTCATTGAAACCCTGCTTACTCTGTTTTGCTTTTTGAAACTTTTGGCTTTGGATATTTATCTGCAATTAGTCTTTTGTTCTTGGAAGTCTTTCACAAACTTGAAAGGGCTTGATCTTATCTGGGACAATATGACACTTGGCTGTGAATGCACATAATTCACAGTGCTGCATTAAAGGGTTTGCTTTCATACATACTTTGTGCTTGTTTGATTTGAACAAGGCTTGGGTCAGAACACACCCATGCTCAGTTTAATGAAGGAGGAAAAGTCCCAATACATCATGTGACACTGCCATAATGACATGAGTTTGACACCCCTGATCTACACAAATATTAGTTTTTCAGTCTTTTAAGTATTATTTCACAATATATTAGCCATGACATAAAAATTTGGCAGACATGTAACCCTCCCTCTCCCATCTTTGCATATTTTTATGCCCTCCAAGAAGAGGTGTGTGTGTGTGTGTGTGTGTATGTGTGTGTGTAATTTATGGTAACACATTTTACAGAAATGCAAGAAAATGCATTATGCTTACTGTTAAAAAACAGTACTGATGGAGAGGAACACATTGTGATAGAATGGTTATGTTTTCACTCTTAAAAAATACAAACTATTCAAACACTGGAAGAGGTAAAAGTAACATATTTTTAAAAAAGCTTTCTCAAGGGGTGGAGGAGCTATGCTTTGAGAACTATTTAAAAAACACCATCAAATAATCCCTATCAGGCTTGCATTTTTGTAGATCTTTTCCACTGTCATGAGCAGCAATCAGGAATGCTAGATAAGGAGAGGAAGAAATGTTATGCTTTGAAAATGTAATTTCCATGCAAGCTTGGAAAAACAGGATTGGATCTTCAGAAATAGCTTATAATAGCTTCACGTTCTCTCTTAAAATAACCCTGGTGTGAAAATATTTGAATTCAGGCTCAGGCATTTTCACTTTGGCATTGAGTTTCAGGTAGGTTTCTAAGAGGAGCTATCCTTTTTTTCCATCGTGAGAGGCTCAGTTTATTCACAAAACCAATTTTGAAACTATTTTTAAACTGAGATTATCATAATGTAAGCTTTTCAAGAATAAACTGGGCAAAGTTAAATCTTTCCCATACATGCCTTACAGCATTAAAGGCCCGATCCCACTGCACTTACGGATGCAAAGAGGATGTAAAATGTTAAAAAAAGCTTGCCATCCATTGGAAAACGCTTTTCCGTTGGTGGTAACTCAATGCATGACATGTTCATATGCTCTATCCGTCGAGCATTTGTCCACTGTGATTTCATCTGTGCAAGAAGTTTTTGAGCTGCACAAAACTTTGTAAATGGATGAACTTTCCGCCGCATACAATGTACATCCACGACATATACGGACAACCAAATGTTCTATGTCTGTTATCATCCGTTAAACATCCGCTGTATCCTCTCTTGCATCCTCTGGCCATCCCCTCAACTCACATCCGCTGCAGCTGAAAATGGAAAGAGGGAGGAAACAAAAGGTACGGAATGTCTACACAACATTACTAGCACGGAAATAGAAAGGATGTAAGCATATGCATTTCGTATATAAAGTATTCAAAATGGACAAAACGTTTGTATCTGGGATGTATCTCGTATATTTAGGATGTCTGCAGTATGTCTAGAGTATGTAGAAGGCCCCATAGCACAACCGATATTTTCTTTAAAAATGGGGAGAAAATCATCTGGATCACTGGGATGGTGGACCATACAGTCCCACTATGGTTGCACTGGAAGTTTATCTATCCCAAACTATCCTTATCTATCCCACAAGCATGCAAAGGCTTAACCATTTTTTCAAAGTTTTCACCAACACTTTATTAAGTAACAAAATGAACCAAGTAAACTAAGTGTCTTAAGCAAAGATAAACTTATTTAACTTTCTTAGGTAAACTTTTGACTTTATTAAAATAAGCAAATGAACCAAGTAAACTGTATTAAGTGTCTTAAGCAAAGATAAACTTTATTAAACAAGTAAACAACTCAGTCTCTGAGACTATTCTGAGTCACTCTGAGTCATGTCCATGGTCTCAGCTATTAAGCAGGCAGGGACTGTGGATGTGGCTGTGGCTTGAGTGTTTGGTCTAAGGCGCCATTGATGTGCTTGGCCCCAAGGGGACAACAGGTGGTGGTGTGTTCAGGAAGCTATCTGAGAGCTGATCAGTCCCGTGAGGCTGAGAGCCCTTCATCAAGGACTTGAGATGTCAGGCCCAATACTGATGACAGATTGTCCATTGACGGGCTTGGCTGTGGGATGGAGGAAGGGTTGGGAGAGTGTAGTGGGGCTGTCTGGTCTGCAGCTGATGAGGAGTGGCGTCTGTGGTGTCCGATGAACCTGGGCCTGGACTGGGAAGTTCTGCTTATGCTGTGGGAAGTCCTGGTAGTCTTGGTAGGTGAGGGGCTGTTGAAAGCTGTGGAAGGGGTGTGACATCACCTGGGGTGGAGAAGCATACCTGGACTGGGTAGGGCAGAGCTTCAGCTGGGCCTTGAGGGTTGTGCAGAAGTGCTGCAATCTTCTGCTTCATCACCTGGTACTTGCCTTGGGCAGGTCCCTCGGGGTCTGGCTAACGTAGGTGATGAACGGCTTCTGGCCCGAGGATGCTCTGTCCAAGTCGACCAGCTAAGAGAGAAGTTCTGTGCTGGTCTTCATTGTGTCCCTGATTCCAACAGCACACTGTGGTCCTGGCCCTCCAGTCTGCCACTCTGTCCTGTGTCCTGTGGAGCTGGGGGTGGGGGGGTGGGGGTGCGTTGGCCTCTGGTGGCTGCTGCTTCTTCCTCCATTTGTGACAGCAGGACATCATCCTCCATGGATCCTTCAAGTCCGCCAGCATGGGAAGTGAGCTGTCGAGGGAGTCCTCGCTGTGGGGCCCTCTGGAGACACCTGTCTGGAACAGGGTAGCTGGCTCCTGGCTGGAAGAGGACTGGCTGTCTGTGGGCTGCTGAGGGAGAGGGGTCTCAGAGGGCTGCTCCTCAGTGGCGGATCTTACCCTCCAGGAAATTGCCAACTTGGCCATGACGTACATCTCCTAGTCAGTGAGCTTGACAGTGGCCTGCCCAGATTTCTTGAGGTGTAGCTTGCCATACCAGGAGTGCATGTGCTTCCACCATCCAAGGAATACTTCTGCAGTGCAGCCCAGACTCTCTGCCTTGTCTCTCCAAGCTGCCTGCTTCTTCTTGGTGTCCCGATACAGTCTGTGGCCCTTTCTCCAGAGGTACTCATTCTCCCTCAGCCATTTCAGCACCTCATCCTCATGCTCCTTGGAAATGGTTGTACTTGTTTCCTCTCTCCCTTCTCCTTCCCTTGCCTCTTCCTCCCTCTGGCAAGGGCTTCCGCATGGCCTTCAGGGGCTTCAGCATCAGGGCCTTCTGGTGATTGTTCAGGACTTCAGGGGCTTGAGCAGCAGGGCCTTCAGAGGCTTGAGCAACAGGGCCTTCAGCAGCAGGGCTTTTAGGGGCTTGAGGGCCTTGGGGCTGGTCCACCACAGCAGCAGCAGCAGCAGCTTCAGAGTCAGTGCCAAGGGTTGGACACCAAGGAGTGGTTATGGCTTCTTCACCTTGCCAGGGCTTGAACGAGTAGGGCCCGGACTTCCTCTTCTTGCCTGACTGACGAACCATGGTTGTTCCTGCAAGATGTATCTGGCAGCACGTCTATTCCCTTAATGCTGACTGCGTGCGTGTTGCATCCTTTTATAGCCATGGAGTGGATGCAATTCATACCCCCTGCATGCGCAGTGAACGCTTTGCATCCAATATACATCCGTGTGACATCCCCTTTGTTTCCTATAGGCGTACATGATGCACCCGCTTCATCCGCTATGTATCCGCCCCTTCCGCTGGCGTCTGCTTCGAAATTCTCCCCGGAACCCTTCGGAGGTGTCATCTGCTTCATCTGCTAGGCTTTCTGGTGAAATATCGTTTAACTACATACTACCTGCAACATACTACCCATGTCCCGTTTCTTTTCCGTTCTGTTTTTATGTTTATGCAAATTTTCACCACTTTTTGGAGCAGATGAAAATGGATGGAGCCACCCCTGAAATTTTGCTCGTCCACTGTGTCCTTTCTGCATAAGTTTTGCATCCATCGGCCAATGGGACCTAGCCTTAAGGGCATGTATTGAAACCAAGTCCAACAGAAAGAGAGATCTCAGTATTTGTTAAGATTTAAATGGGTTGCGATAATTACTCTCAAACTAAGCCAAGTTCTAAGCTCTTTATTCAAGACAGTAATAGATGTTCAGCTAAATGCCCAGAGGTAAACTTTAATATGTGAAAGCTAAATTTACCTTTCCCAACAGGTAATGGTAATAAGTGCAATTAAAATTCTCTGGATATTTTGCCAAGCAGATGTATTCAGTATCATAAAAATTCTCTTTAAGAGCCACAGTGGCGCAGTAGTTAGAATGCAGTACTGCAGGCTACTTCTGCTAATTGCTGGCTGCCTGCTATTTGATAGATCGAATCTCACCAGGCTCAAGGTTGACTCAGCCTTCCATCCTCCTGAGCTGGGTAAAATGATGACTCAGATTGTTGTTTGGAGGCAATATGCTGACTCTGTAAACCACTTAGAGAGCACAGTAAAAGCACTGTGAAGCGGTATATAAGTCTAAGTGCTAAGTGCTATTGCTACATCATCATGTAGCATCCAGTGCATGTGGCAGAAAATTTGAACAAGAATTCATAAAAAAGAGAGAGAAAATTCCATCTTGAGGATTTTTCCAAGCACAGAATACATCATACTTACATTCAAGATGATGTTTGAGACTGCAGTGTCAGATGTGAGCTTTTTCAGAAGTCAGGCAACTATATGATCAGCAAAATGAATTCACTACAGTTCCATCTTATTATAAAGACTTTAGTTGGTTTTCAAGTATTTGAGATACAATGTTCTGCTTTTTTTTCTTTAATATAAGGAAGACTTCCACTGCCAAGATTTATCTGGAATTTCCAAGTTCTTCTTTGCTGTTGATCTTTGTCTTTTTCTATCTTTTCTGCACGATTTTCATGTTATAACACAGTTGCTAGTCCTTAAAAGTGCTATTGTATTCATATCTCCAAACTATTTTAAAACTTTCCTCCCCATTAATTTGGTTTTCCTTGAAAACCAGCTAAAGCACTTCCTGCAGTGAATATTTTGCACATCAACCTTCTGAGAAAGTATGGTGAAAAAAGTATACTTAGAATCTATTCTGATCTATGCTTCTTTGTTATTTTTAAAACACAATATTAGTATAGTTATGAGCCTAGCTTTTTAAAAAAGGGTTAAAGGGTTATTCAGTTATAAATCATTATAAACTGTTAAAATCCATTAGTAAGATGAGGATTTGAGAGGTCAGGACTAAATTATATAAAATATAATTGGTTGATGGTAGGTTGATGACATAAGACTGTTCAAGAAAGAAAAGATTCAGAGCAATGTGTATGGTAAACTACCCATAAAATTTCTGAAAGACTGGAAAAACAGTTTGATGGTAATACTGATGTAAGAAAGCTAAGGTGTACAATTCATTTATTTATTTTTCTATAGAAAAATATAAGTAATTACCTCAGTCTTTTCATGAGAACAATTCTGAGTGAAAATTACATAGTTGTTTTCCTCCATTTTAAATATTTCTCAGAAAATTAACTTTGTATCTTTTTGTAACTTCCCCTCCTACTTCTGACTTTTTTTTTCTGTCATAGAGAACTATGATTCTGAACATATTTGTACAAAGTGCTAAAAGGTTTATCCAAAAATATATTTGGATTTCAAACCAATGAATCCTGATATATCTAAGGTAGTACGAATATTGAATATCACACATTATTACAGCTATTTACTTCAGACTAAAACATATGAATGGTTACAGGAACTGGGCTTGGCTAGTCTAGTGAAGGGAAGGACCAGGGGAGACATGACAGCAGTGTTCCAATATTTGAGGGCCTGCCACAGAGAGTTTTGTGAGGCACAAACAACGTCCACAATTACGCTAAGTCAACTTTTATTAACTAGTAACTAGTAACTGTAACATTTAACCGTAGGAGTAACTGTAACCGCGGTAACTGCAATAGCCGTTACTGTTGCGAGTCGGCTGACAGGCATGAGCAATAACTGACACAGTCTGACAGCTCGCTTTTATATGGCTCACTGTCAGACTGCTCAGCCAATGAGAATGGACTTCAGTTTCTACTCAGCTCAGCTGAACGTAACACCCTTTCCCACCAGTCAAGCACATTCATAATCATTCAGATAGGTGGGGCGTTGTCTATTCTGGCTGGACCTATGCAACTCGGCTTGCCTGGTCATTGGAAAATGATCGCCTGCAGGGTCAACAGATGATGATGGAGACATCGCTGGACCCTTCTCCTCAGCTGACTCGGACTCATATGGAGCAACTTTTAAAGGTAGGTCTTCTCTCCTTGGCATGTCGGCCACTCCAAGTTCATGTTGCTGTGTATTGGCTGGCTCGCTATCAGATGGGTCCTCTGAGAACTCAGCCCAATGCCCTCTTACATGGTCTACATAACGGCACCAAACTTGGCCATCTGACAGAGTTATTTTATAAGATTTTGGGCCAGTAACTGCCTCTATTTTCTCTGGCAGCCAAAATGGATTACCTACAAAATTCCGTGCATAAACCAAACCCCCAACTTGGCAAACTCTAATGCCACTAAAAGAATTTAAGGGAATATTTGGGGCATAACTGGGGTGGAGTCTGTCCATATGGTTCCTTAACTTTCGGCCAATTAATAACTCCACTGGGGAATGATTGGTCACTGCTGGGGGTAACGTGTTGCATTAGCAGGTACTTTGCAAATTTAGAGTGCCAGTCCTCACCCTCTAATCGCCCCAGCACTTCCTTGGCGGCTCTCACAACCTTCTCTGATTGACCATTAGATGCCGGGTGATAAGGAGCGACAAGGACGTGCCTTATGCTCCGGCATGCCAAGAATAACTCAATGTTCACTGCGGTAAACTGTGGACCATTATCCGACACTAGGATGTCGGGAAAACCATGGGTTGCAAAAGGTGATCTAACGCCTTGATGATCATCTCTGATGTTGTAGACTTCATGAGGACCAACTCTACCCACTTCGAATATGAATCCACAATGATAAGGAAGGTGCGACTCTGAAATGGCCCAGCCAGGTCAATATGGATCCTGACCCATGGCAACTTAGCAGACTCCCATTCCCCAGAAGTAATGGCTGGAGGTGCCACTCTAGACATTTGGCATGTATGACTTGCCCTAACTCTTGTGGTAATATCAGAGTCGATGCCAGGCCACCAAACATAGCTCAGAGTTAAAGCCTTCGTACGGGCTAATCCTCATGCAAGCTGTTTAATGGCCTCATGCAACGGCCTTCAGCTGTTCAAAATCTTAGATCTGAGGATATTGGAACTACTACTCTACCTCCCCACAGTAGGCAGTCCTGTTGGGTGGATAATTCATACTGCTTTGCTCTGAATGGCATAAATGGGGCATCTACAGCCCTCTCTGGCCACCCCCTTATCACCCAGTCTAATACCTGTAAGAGAATAATATCATTAGAGGAGGCTTTCGCGACATCTGTGGCCGTATTAGGTAATTGATGATCATCAATTAGTAGTATAGATGGAGAAGAGGCAGGGTCTATAATTTTGTCTGGCAAGGGGCAATGGCCCAATGCGTCCACATGTCCAAGGTGCTTTCTGCCCCTATATTGCAAGGTATAGGAGTATGGGCCAAGAATAATGCCCAGCGAGTCATCCTAGGGGACAAAATAAGGGGACTTTGTCGGTTACCAGCCAGGATACCCAGGAGAGGTTTGTGGTCCATTATTAAATGGAAGTGACGGCCATAGAGGAATTCATGGAATTGTTTAACAAAGGCAACGGCTGCCAAAGCCTCCTTATCAATTTGCAAGTAATTTCTTTCTGTTGCTGACATAGTCCTTGAAAAACAAGCTATAGGAGCTTCCACTCTGCTAGGCAATATGTGAGATAAGACAGAACCTATACCATAAGGAGATGCATCGCAACATAGGATCAAAGGCAATTGGTTATTAAATTGCATCAATACACTGTCAGA
>BHFT01020351.1:0-17098 GCA_004320025.1 Laticauda laticaudata | reverse complement strand
CGGATGGAACATTTTGCTCGTCTGTTGTGTCCGTTTTGCATCCGTTGGGCAGTGTGACAGGGCCTTTAGTTAAACAAACCTAATTATACAGAATAACAAATATGTTATTGAATTGCTTAGATCCCTTATCTTGTTTTTCCTAATTGCTGTGGATTAGCCTTAGTTTCCAGCTCACATCTCTTGTAATTTCTAGTTTCTTCTTTACTAAGACCTGGTAAGGCATTGACTTTATTTTCCCCTCTTTACTACTTGGACTTTCCTGTTCATATTTTTTACTTCAATGACCAATTATTGACTAATGAAGTGGGACTTTGTCATACTATTCCCACTTGTATTACATTCCCTTCCCTTCACCTTATGACAAGTGCAGAGGAAGAGATTAAGCATGTCCCTGCAGCAGTAAAAATCTTTTTCCCTTCCAGACCTACCCCCCTCCAAATAAATACTATGAATTGTCAATTGTTTGATGAATTGCACTTGTGTAGTGCTTATTTTTAAAAGATTGTATATGGGCTAATGCATGAAGGCTGTTGATGGTTTCTTGAAGTAACCTGCATAACTGTCAGGAAGTGTATCAACGTATATGAAAAAAATATGTTGTTTTGAAAATCCAGCCTCATTTGTGTTTCTACTAAGTCCTTGGGTTACCTTCGTATCTACTTATTATTAAAAATCTTTAAAAATGTAGATTTACATAGTAATTTAAGGGAGAAAAAATATAACCAACTGTTTACATATATTCTTATTTATAAACATGTCCTATAAGACAGACACTTCTGGTTTATAAAATAGTGAGAAAAGTGCAGTTAGTTCTCTGAAAGAGAAATTTGAAATCCCACATTTAATTAAAAAAGAAATCTAATCTTTTAAGCATCTAAGGACCTAAGTCTATCAATGAGTAGAGAGGAATATGCTTTATACCACTTAAATAATATTGGATTTGTATTAAGTTGCTTAAATATAGCCTTTTTGACCATGATTTGTCTTCTAGAAGTATATTGTTTATTTCAGTAAGAATAAAAGGCAGGCTTTAGCACTATTATTTTAGTCATTATTACCTACAGAGACATATTTTTAAGCAGTAAAACAGTAATCTGGGCTCTGAGAAGTTCTGCAGGTCTTGTTTCTAGATAACCAGTTTTATAATTGGTATGATGATAATATCTCTTCCCCACTTGAAATTTCACAGCTAATAATTACAAGAGCATCATCTGTCTGTCCGGAGACTTATCAAGGCAAGTACTAAACAGGCAACGGTTGGCAGAAACAGTGTAAGTTTCCTATCAGGATAGCCAATATTTGTAAATAAAATTGCTAACCATAGGGATCTATTATTATCCTAAACTGTGAAACAACCTGACATTTTCAAAGTTTGCATGACAAACTATATTTCTAGACGAAGCTTACTTTCATTATACAAAGTAATGAAAAGATTGACACTGAAAATCTATACAGATAGTTGTCAACTTATGACCACAGTTGGAACCAGAATTTCTGTTGCTAAACAAAGCAATTGTTAAGCAAATTGTGACCAATATAATGACTTGGAAAGGTTGCAAATGATAATCACTTGGGTGCTATAACTCCAAGTTATAGATACATGCCAAGTGTCCAAATTTTGATCACATGATTGTGGGAATGTTGTGATGGTCATAAGTGGGAGGACCAGTCATAAATCACTATTTTCAGTTCCACTGTAACTTTGAATGTTCTCTAAACAAATGGTTGTTGTAGCGCTCGCAATGGACTAAAGCCGAAGTCTTCACTCCAGTCCGTGTTTCCAGCGGGAACATGGACCGTTCCTATTCGCTGCTGCTGTTTGACAGCCAGAAATAAAAGGGAGCTGTCAAATGGCATCAGCTGTTGTCCACCAGCTGGCTGCCTTGTTAGTGCGGCAGCCGCAGCAACCCCTTATGGTTTCAACAAAGTAAAAAAGCTGAAGTTCGCTCTGTGTTTGCCTCAGGTTATTCCGCCACTCTACAACACTGGCGACGAGGGCGGGATACATATAAGAGGCAACCAGGCAAAGATCGCTGAGCCAAAGCTACTACAAAAAGAGCCGAAGTCACTACCAAGCTGAATGTCACTTTAAGAGCTATTGTCACTATTCACAAGCGTGAATTTCAACTTTCCTTGATAGAATCCAGCACCACTGAGTCGAGATGACTTCGAACCCTGCATTCCTGCCTTTCAGACTGACAGCAAAACATGGGAGTCCTACAGAAACTGATTTGACTGTTTCCTAGATGCCATAGACCTTGCTGACATTTCCGACCAAAGGAAAAGGGTCCTACTTTTAAAGTTTTGCGGAGCCACAGTATTTGAACACTGCTACGGCATTACTGGCTCCACGTTCAATTAAGACTGTTCCATGGGAAGAATTGCAGGAATTCTTTCCAACCACTTTCCCCTAAGCCCACCCGAATTGCCTGGTGTCATGCTTTTAGAGACGAATTCAGGCCGAGGGAGAGACTATTAGTGGGTACATGGCTGCCCTATCAAACAGCTGCTTGCATTGTGGGTTTAGAGACTATCTGGAAGACATGTCATTAGACCAACTAAGTTTGTGGAGTCAGGGATTTAAGGCTACAAAGATGTTTACCGGCTAAAGGGGATTTAACCCTTAAGTTAGCAATTGAAGAATCTCAAGCTGCTGAACTATCAGCCCTTTCAGCAGGCAGAAATTCAGGGAAATCCAATTAGCCAGAGCAGCCAGCCATCCATTATGATGAAGCCTCCTCAGAAGAAGGCTCTGAAGGGCCTAATGATGTAAATCGCCTTCAGGCGCAAGAACAAGTCAAGGGGAGAACAGGCCAAACCCCAATCCACTCCATGGTCTCAGTCCATTTGTCTAGCTGTGGAGGAAACCACCTCAGGGCATCCTGCCAAGTTCAGGAATGCCATTTGTCAAAAATGCCAAAGGAAGGGTTATTTAGCCAGGATCTGTCAAGCAGGAAAGACTTTTTGTTCAAAAGGCCTCAGACAACCGGAACATTCCCAAAACAAGTTTGAAGACTGTTTTTAGCCTCGTATCAAAGCCAAGCATGGACTAACAATGCCCATGCCTTCCATGCTGTCAAATCATTACTTATCATCCAATGCTGTTTTACATACAATTTTCATGACAAGTTGCCTTTAGTTTTAAGCTGCAGATGCTTCTCCTTTTGGCATAGGTGCTGTTTTAAGTCATAGGCTGCCTAACGGTTTCTGAAGCACCCATTGCCTTTTTTCTCCAGAACTTTCTCCCAGCCGAGTGCAGCTACAGCCATATTGACAAGGAGGCTCTGGCTGCAGTTGCCATCTGTAAAAAAATCCCATGAGTTTCTTTATGGACACTATTTTGAGCTGAACACTGATCACAAGCCTCTGCTAGGCCTTCTGTCTGGCGAACGATAAACCCCTCAGTTTTTTTCTCCAAAGAATGACCAGGTGGACCTTATCTCTAGCTGGCCTAGTCCGCTGTACAACTTGTTCAGTCGCCCCTGCCAAGAGTCCTATGCTTGCTGATGCTCTCAGTCACTGTCCACTGCCTGTTCCTGTGGAGGATCCTGAACCAACAAATGCTGTTTTACAGATCAACGATCTCAAACTCCCCATAACTGTCCTTGATATCACTGCCCACTCTTTCAGGGACAAGGTAAATCACCAAGTTCTTGCCTGGGTGGGAAGGGGGTGACCAGCAATTCCTTACTGCTCCTGAATTCCTACCTTTCAAAAGTCGCCAGCAGGAACTATCTTCTTTGCAAGGCTGTTTACTCTGGCGGAACTAGGGTAGTTATCCCTTCTAAATTGCAGAACTCAGTTTTAAAGGTTCCTGCATGAGGGCTATCCTGGCATTGTCAGGATGAAGGTCCTGGCTCGGCAGTTACATATGGTGGCCAGGCATGGATGTCAGATTACTAGTTGGGTGAATGCTTGTCAGCTATGGCCAGGCTACCAGACCTGATCTACCCCACATCCACTCCAGGCAGGTGGGAAGATCCTGTAACCCCTTATAGTCCCATGTACACATTGATTTGTGCTGGCCCTGTTCATGGGTGTGCATTCTTGGTAATGGTTGATGATTTTCTAAAATGGGTGGAACTGACCTTGATGACTACTACAACTTCAGAAGCTGTCACTAAGGCTCTTTCAAGGATTTTTTGGCTAACCCATGGCCTCCCTGACACCATTGTGTCTGATAAAGGCCCCCAGTTTACCTCGCTGTGAGTTTGAAGGTTTTCCTAGTCAACCTAGATATATAGGCATGCCCTTACAGCTCCTTTTCATCTGGCCATAAGGCCCTGGCTGAAAGGGCAGTCAGATCAGTTAAGGAAGCGCTGGAAAAGTGTTTTGGGCCTATAGATTGGCACTCCTAGGCTCGCTAAATACCTCCTAACCCAGCACACAAACCCTGCGCCACCACTAATAAGTCTCCAGCTGAAACTTCTCATGGGTAGAAACGCCTGAGGACTACCCTAGATAGACTCCATCCGATTTAATGCCCCAGTCATACCCCTAGGGTCAAACAGCCAGGCAAGGGAGTTCACTGAGAAATGACCGGGTCTATTACCGGAACTTTGCAGGACACCCTTTACGGATACCAGGGCAAATTGTGGCAGTAACTGTCCTAAGTCTTACAGGGTCCTACTGCAAGATGGGCAACATCTGGCACCGCCACCTTGACCAGCTTAGAAGACATTGGAGTAACGTTTGCAGATGGCTCTCAGATGTCCCTGCCATAGAAAAATGACCGGTGCACACAAAAACTTCCATCGGGCCTGACAAGAACGCAAGCCTACCTGATCTGCCAATCGGTCCCTCGTCCTGAGATCCTGAAGCTGAGACAAACAACAGCTTCGTTGGTGGCCCAGAAGAAGTTGCCCAGAAAGCAGAGAAGTTCCTTCCAGCAGCAACTTCGTTGGGACTCAGAAGATCTGGCCACCTGCACAAGTGCCCGAGTTATCTGAAGGACTACGCATGCTGTGTTCTGGGGGAAAAGAGTGTGGCATTCAGAAAAGACTGAGCTGAAGTCTTCACTCCGGTCCGTGTTTCCAGCGGGAACACAGACCATTCCTATTGGCTGTTGCTGTTTGACAGCCAGCTATAAAAGGGAGCTGTCAAATGGCATCAGGTGTTGTCCACCAGCTGGCTGCCTTGTTCACGCGGCAGCCGCGGCAACCCCTTATTGTTTCAATAAAGTAAAAAAGCTGAAATTCAGTCCGTGTTTGCCTCAGGTTATTCCGCCGCTCTACAACAGTTGTAAATCAAGGATCACCTACTAATTCTTCCTGTAAAAGAGACAAGAAAAGAGTGGAAAGGCACAGGTAGGAAGGAAGGAATGGGCCAGCATAGTAGTCTTACTACATAGGAGAGGAAAAAAAGACAAAAATTAACTAGGCAGAATCTAGAGATGGCAAGAAATGGTTTGCTGTTTTAAAAGCTGCAGGCCTCAGATATTATGGCAGGAGTCTTGAATTGACTGTGGAGAACAAAATTCCAGAAGAGGAAAAGATGTCTGATCCTAAAGAAGATGAGCATGTATAAAAAGAAAAGGAAAAGGAAAGACCAGTACAGCTGTTTGTGCTGATATTTCACTTTAGTAACGTTTACATGCCCCCCCCCTTCAAAGTAGCTTTGTAAAGACATATACATTCCTTTTGCATCTTTTGATTTCACTGAAAGAGGTAGGATGGTGAATATGTGCCCAAACCAGTTTTCTTCTGAGAAAACACTAGAAGGGCTATTTCACATAATGTGGCAGTCCTATACTTCCATCAACAGAAAGCATCACATTTTCAGAAAGAAGCAAAT
Source organism: Laticauda laticaudata (assembly GCA_004320025.1). Lineage (NCBI taxonomy): Eukaryota > Metazoa > Chordata > Lepidosauria > Squamata > Elapidae > Laticauda > Laticauda laticaudata. The sequence goes on along the minus strand of BHFT01020351.1, from coordinate 11,305 downwards.
GTTGATCACTATGTACGGTATTGTCCTGATGACTGAAGTTTAAAGATTTTTCTGTTTTTTTCTCATGTTTTCAGAATCGTGGACAATTTGCTAGGAGAAATGTAACAGTTGAAGAGAATCTAAAGCATTAAATTATTAAACTATTCTTAAAAAGCTAATGCAATCCTAGGTTGCATTAACAAAGGGATACAATCAAGATCATGTGAAGTGTTAATACCACTTTATGGTGCCTTGCTAAGATCACACTTGCATTATTGCATCCAATTTTGGTCACTATGATATTAAAAAGATATTGAGACTCTGGAAAGAATTCAGAGAAGAGCAATAAAGATGATTGCTGGAGGACTGGAACAAAATCATATGAAGAATGGTTGCAGGAATTGGGTTTGTCCAGTCTTATAAAGAGAAGGTCTAAGAGTGATGTGACAGTAGTTTTCCAGTTCTAAGGGTTGCCATGAAGAAGATGAAGTCAATATATTCTCCAAAGCAACTGAAAGCAGAACAAGAAGCAATGGATGGAAACTAATCAAGGAGAGAAGCAACCTAGAAATAAGGAGTAATTTCCTGACAAAACAATAAATCAGTGGAAATTCTTCCTCCAGAAATTGTAGGTGCTTCATCATTGGAGTTTTAAAGAAGAGACTGGACAATTATTTGTCTGAAATGATATAAGGTTTCCTGCCTAAGCAGAGAGTTGGACTAGAAGACCTCCAAGATTCATTCCAATTTTTATTGTTGTTGTGTTATGATTTCACTTTTCAGCAAGTGAAAGTGAGTCACTGGTCTCTTACATCCAAGAACAAGAATCACAATATTGAATATTGATTAAAGACAGTTTAAGCATGTATATTCACCATTAGAAAATCCCGATTGCTTTACAGCTGACAAGGAAGCAAGATAACCTCAAAGAAGAGGTTCAGGGTTGGTGGAGTTTTTTATTTTGGGGGGGAGAACATTAGATATATTCTTTGAAAGGCAACATAGTTTTGGTATACAAGAGTACCAAGGCTCTAACTGTTATTCTAAGGTGCTGACTCCATAATGTTTTGAGGAAGGAAGCAAAGAGATAAAGATGCTGTATTACTTATCCTAGACTCTACTAACCATTAACAGTTAGTCATAAATAAGCGCTCATTGGCATTGCCAATAAAATTCTATTTTTAAAGGTATTATCGGAGAAGTACAACTAAAGACATATATGTAACACTTTGCTTGTAGAAATAACCACATGATTACATAATTAAAATCAAACACTGTACAATCCTTTCTGGTTTTGTTTCTGGTTACTTTTTTAGTTTTATGTGCTAAATTACCATGTTGAAAGTATGTAAAGCCCCTGTCACACTGCACCAACGGATGCAAAGAGGATGTAAAATGGACAAAAAAGCTTGCCATCCGTTGTGGTTAATGCGATGCTACTCACTGCGTCCGTTTTTGCTTCCTCTCTATCCGTCCAGCATAGCCGTTCTATCTGACGTTTCATCCACTCAGAAAGTTTTTGAGCTGTCCAAGAACTTTGCGTGGAAAATGTATCCAATTCGTCCGTTCTGGCATCCACTACGCATCCGCTACGCATCACGCTTCTGCATCCATTTAACGCATCGCTATAATCCGCTAGGCATCCGCTGTGCTCCACGCAACTTCTCATACCGTTGGGATGCAGGGAGGGAAGCGGAACCGGACGTGGAACGGATGCAGAACAGATGCCAAGCGGAAACAAAGCGTTTTAAATGGAAAAAACGTTCACAGAAGGCGGACCATATCTCGGATATTTAAGGATGTCTACAGGATGCCTAGGAGGATGGCTAGAGGATGCCTAAGAATGCAAAGGGACACCTACATCTGCCTATTAAAAGGGGGAGTAACACCATCTGATCTACACTTTCAGAACAGCAGCCCTTTGCGGTGCGGACTCTGCAGCATTTCATCTGCTCTTCCTCTTCCCACAACATCCCAGTCCATGTCCACCGTGGATCGTAACACAAGTCCTTTTTGGCAGCCAGCCATCCCTTCTGCCAACAAGTGCGAAGCCATCTACAGGCTCTGTGAACTCTACTACGGGAAGAAAAAGGCGGCGGTTCAGCAAGCGTCTGGGTACGAAGATGGTTCGCCAGAAGAGCAGAGTACGGACTGTTACAAACAAAGCTGAGTGGTAGGCTCAGGAGCGGAAGACACTCGGGCATCCAGAACTTCAATGCACGGATGCTCCAGCCATGTTTGCGAACATGTGCAGCCGCCTGATGCCCAGCGTGACCAAGAAAACATCAACTTTCCGGCCCAGCTGGAACCTGGAGCTCAAAGGTGCACTCACCTGCAGCCACGCTGGCCTCAGGACCACCTACCAAAAAGAATGAGCATGCAGTACGCTTGGAGGGGTGCCCACCCAACACCATCAGCATTGTGGTCAGAGAAAGTGGGATGACGGCCACATTCATCGAAGAATACAAGGAGGAGCTCCTCCAGTGCCCCTCCACTGAGAAGGATGGAAGAAAGTTCAAGCAGTGGTATCAGACGGTGCGAACTTCCCAACACACCGTTGGAGCCATAGATGAGCAAGCATGTGGCTCAAAGCCGCCAAGCCAAGTCGGGTCCACTTATTCAACTTACAAGGGCTTCTTCAGCATCATCCTATTCGCCATGGTCGATGCTGATGACAAGTTTCATGTACAATCGATGCTTCAGGCAGCGGCCTCATCTTCAGATGCCCAGGTATTACAATGCCAGTCACTCAAGGAGGAGCTGGAACGCCAACCTCATCGTGGGCTTCCAGATCCAGAACCCCTGCCAACGACACACAAGATGTGCTACTTCATCGTGGGGGATGACGCCTTTCTCCCTCACAACCCTACCTCATGAAGCCCTACACCTCCAAATACCTCACCCGTTGAAGAGAGGTCTTCAACTACAGGCTCGTCCAGGGCAAGCGCGGCGTGGTGGAGAACGTCTTGGCATCCTGGCCAACAGGTTCCAGGTACTTTCTCACCACCATGCAGCATCACCCACAGACTGTGAGGAGGGATCATGGAAGGCTTGCCTGCCATCCTGCACAATTCCATGCACACCGCCTACCCGGTTCTCTTTGCAGAACAGCTCTGGACCTCACAGCAAGGACAATGGCGGACATGGAGCCTGCACAGCGGAATGGAGCAGGGCGGAAACCTGATAGACACTCAGGATGTGCAAGCCCGCAACAGAGCCTCACGTGAAGGGAAGAAGCAGTGCAACCTTTTCTGAAACGCTGGTGCAACTCCCAGCTGCGAGCGGTGGAGTGGCAAGACAGGAGGATAGATACTTAATGGGATGCTTCCTTCAGCCTGTCTCATCACACTGATGAGGATTTGGGCCATGTATGTTGAGTGGCCCTACAATGAACAGGGCCAACTTAATAAAGAGTTGTGTTTATGTTGACATGAATGTGGATGATTTGATATTATTGTTATTGATAATAAAGGGCCATTAGGCTGTGGCACTGGCGAGGGTGACCATTACCAGTCCCATTATGCTTGCACTTGGAGGTTTATCTATCCCACAGCTATTACCCATCCCAAAGGTAGACCTGCCCCATCCCACAGTTATTCTCAACCCATCCCACAGCTATTCTTAACCCATCCCACAGCTATCTTAAACCCAATCCACAAAGCTGCAAAGGCTTAACCATTTCTAAAAATTTCAGCAAGACTTATTTAGAAAAAAGAGAAATGAAGCAAGTGTCTGAATCAAAAAATAAGCTTTGATTATACAACAACGCTATAAGACAAAAAATGACTCTGGCACTCCTACTTATGGTCGCGTGGTCAGTTCTCAGGGTGAAGGGCTGCAGGTGGCGTTTGGATGGATGGCTTGGTGCTGGAGTGCGGTATGTCCATAGCTTCCTCCAGAAGCAAGAAGCAGCAGAAGCCCCAGCCCCAGAAGTGAGCCCGTGTCAGAAGCCCCAGCAGAACCAGAATTGAGGCCAGGGGAGCGGGATGGTAGCCCTGTCCTCCTTGCAAGGGCTGGCAGAGAAATGGTATGATTAGGCTTGCTGTGCTTCTAGCATGCGTTGTGGGGTTGCATGGCTGGCAGCGGGAGGCTTGCACTGAACCCGAGCTGCAGGAAGAGCTGCAGGGAGGCAGGGCTCACAAAGAGCTGGCAGTGAAGAGCTGGCGCGAGAAAGGCTGGCAGGAAGGTAGGCAGAAGAGGCCAGGCTGCCAAGGCGGCCACAATGGCGAGTGGCTGGCGAAATGCTTGCGGAATCTCCACGCGCCGAGTGTGAACCACTGGCAGCAAGCGGCAGGACAGACGATAGGCTGGCAGGGAGAGAAGCAATGCTGGCAGGGGCTGGCAGCAAGGCGTACGGACAGCAAAGGCTGGCAGGACAGACATGCAGGCAGCACATGCAGGCAGGACAGGCAAGGCAGTAGATGTGTCTGGAAGCAGGTCTTTCCTCTGATGGTGACCTGCTTCTGAGCTGCTTCCTTATATCCGCAGGGCTGAATGGCAATGCATCCTCCCCGCAATGTGCCAATAACGCTCATGCTCCGCTAGGCTTCCGCTCTGCATCCGCTTCATCCGCTGTGCAACCGCTCTGCATCCGCTGTGTCCGTTCCGCATCCGCTTTGCTGAGGTTCCCCCGGAAGCCTAGCGGATGTGGCCATCTGCTCCCATCCGCTTCATCCGCTGGGCTTTCCGTTCCGCATCTGCTTTCCCATCTGCCCTGCGTCCTCCCCCCCGTCCGTGTTATCCACTCCGGTTATGCAAATTTTTGCCCCTTTTGAGAGCGGATTAACAACGGATGGAACATTTTGCTCGTCCGTTGTGTCCGTTTTGCATCTGTTGGGCAGTGTGACAGGGCCTTAAGAGTGAAGATTGTAATTAAAGAAATAATATTATTTTGGTTTGATACATTAATTCTGTGGAATATAGATCGTAAGTGTAATTTGCTGGTTTAAGGGTTCTGTAATTATTTGCATCACTGAATGCTGTGAAATTCAGTATCATTTAACTTTTTCTCTTCCGATTTTATTTTTCCTTGTTTCTTACTTAATGTACCAGTAAGACTGAAACTTTTCTTTGTTGATTGCTTCATTTCAATGTTCATGACTTTTTAAACCTAACCCTTTTCTTAACCATGTTTGTTGACTGTAAGAATTTATGAAAGAATCCCTGCTGCTTAACTTAAGGCCATGTCACATTGCCCAATGGATGCAAAAAGGACACAACGGACGAGCAAAATGTTCCATCTGTTGTTATCCGCTCTCAAAAGGGACAAAAATTTGCATAAGCAGAGCGGATAACACGGAAAGGAACGGACATGGGGAGGACGCAGAGCGGATGTATAGAGTATGCAGAGCAGATGTATGGAGGATGCGTAGAGGATGCGTAGAGGATGCAGAGCAGATGCAGAGAGGATGCGTAGAGGATGCGTAGAGGATGCAGAGCGGATGCAGAGTGGATGATCTGCATCCGCTTTCATCCTTTCTCCATCTGTGCTACTAACGCTGCGCGTCCGTTCTGCTTCCNGCTCAAAAGTTTTGGGCAGCTCAAAACTTTCTGAGCGGATGAAACGTCAATAAACGGATGCTGGACGGATAGAGAGGAAGCAAAACGGAGGCAGTGAGTACATAGCGTTAACCAATGGATGGCAAGCTTTTTTGTCCATTTTACATCCTCTTTTCATCCTTTGGTGCAGTGTGACATGGGCTTTAATAATAGCTTTTATTTAAAAATATTGTTAAATCAACTTAATAGTTTAGTCTCCAGATTGAATGCTCTAGTCTCATTGTAGTATTTTTTTTCATTTTCTTTAAATCAAATATATGTAGTTAAAACCATATTTAATGCGTTGTATTGTTGAATCTGTACCACACCTGCTATTGATTACAACTCCCATCCTTCTTGACCAAGATTATAATCCGATAGTGTTGGTGGGAATTTATGTTTAATAATATCTTGAGAGTGCTAAACTTTCTCTCACTGTCCTATCTATACTATAAGATGTTTCTGTACATTGGTTTAAAGAACATGTGAAGTCAAGAATGATTTCTGATCCCACCTCATTTTATATGTTATAGGAACTAGTGTTTGATAGTTCATGGGAAAGATTTCTTGTAATGCTACTTAGGGAGTGAATTGGCCACCATCATGAAATGGACTGATAGTATAAAAATTGCTGGAAAACAATAAATATAGCACTAACCAAATCAGCTGAGGCATATAAAAAGTATGTAGACAAAAGAAAGGTCTGAACAACCTTCATTTGCAGTTGAAAATTGATTGTATTTGTCAATGAAATATATAAATTTAGGATTATTGTTCTCGCATGGGAGAGTGTGGGCGGTTCAATCAGCTGTTGCACAGGGGCTGCTGGATTGTTTTGGATTGTTTTTCACTTGATGTTTCCTTCTTGCTGCAGATATTGCATTGGACAGGGTGGGGGGGACATAGGATGGGATGTAACCAGATGGGGGGGGAGTTTGCATGGGATAGGAGTAAGAAGAGGAGCTGACAATAGGCATAATTGATTAGGCATGGGGCAGGGGCATGGAGGAGTAGTTAATGGACAGATGTTAGGTTAGTTGGGAGGGGTGGAGATAAATAGCATTGAGAGGCTCTCGATGCTGACTTTGCATAGAATGCCATTGTTGTTGCTGATCATGATTGGAGGAACTGCAATAAACTCTAACTTCACACAACTTTATTTGTGAGTAATGTAGTTTGTTGTGGAATGTATCTAGTACCTGACAGAAGCTGAAACATAGGTTCACCATCACACCCCTATACCATTTCAGATAAATGGTTGTCCAATCTCTTCTTAAAATCTGTCAGTGTTAGAGCATTAACAACATCTGGAAGTAAGTTGTTCCATTGTCAGGAACTGTCCAGAAATTTTTCCTTAGTTCTAGGTTACTTCTCTCCTTTATTAGTTTCCATCCATTGCTTCTTATCATACCTTCAGGTTTTTTGGAGAATAGATTGACTCCCTCTTCTTTGTGGCAACCCCTGAGATATTGGTACACTGCTATCATGTCACCTGTCCTCTTTTTCATTAAACTAGACATACCCAATTCCAGCAACCATTCTTTTTATATTTTAGCCTCCAGTTCGCTAATCATCTTTGTTGCTTTTCTCTGCACTCTTTCTAGAGTCTCAACATCTTTTTTACATCATGGTGACCAAAATTAAATACCTTACTCTGAGTTTGGTCTTACCAAACCGTTATAAATTGGTATTAACACTTCCCGTAATCTTTTCTAACCCTCTGTGAATGCAGCCTACCTTAATAAAAAGTAGCCAGCCTTACTGTGGTATTGATTCTTCATCTGGTTACTGGTAAGGCTGACACAAGCCATGGAGTCAAGGGTAAATACACAATTTCCTCAGCTTCCTTTTCCCTGATCTATCTTTGCCATAACTCAAGAAACAAGGTTAGGATTGGAAGTTAAAACATATGTCTGAAAAGTCTGGTGACAGCCACAGTTCAAATCGTAGCTTGACATTTCAACTTCTGCATCATTCTGGCTCTCATTAAGTTCTCAAAATTTCTTTTTTTAAGAATATAGATTATTATTAATTTGTTTTGAATTTTTGGCTTCAAAAAAAACATTCTTCAGAAATAAAAACACACAAGCACACCCAAAAATATAAGAAATAAAATATAAGAGAATTTAAACATTTCATATAGGGAAATAAATGCACAAATTATGAGTACAATTCCTAAATGTTCTTTATTGATGTCCTCATTTTTTCTATTTCTGCATTTTAGTATATGCCACCCAGAGTCATTAGAAGTTAGACAGTTTCTAATCATATAACTAAATGAACAACTGAACATTGGACCTGGACATGTCTTGACAGCAAGGACTGATTTGAACCATTGATGGCTGCATGGAGCATAATCAATAGGATTATGGTGCAGTTTATATGGTGGGTTCAAGTGCTTGTTCTGCTTGTTCTGTTTGAACCAGATATTTATGATTCAAAATAGATTTTCATGGCAAGATTGAACCCAACAGTCACCTGCATAATTTATCTCCCCAAATCCAAAGATACCAGTGATTCTTGTTTTTGCTTGACTGCCAAATGTCACATTGAAATAATCTGGTATGTAAACAATGTCTTTTTAAGGGATTTACTTAAGAGCTTTTTTAACACTGACATACAAATCTCAATTTTTGTTATATCAATTATTGGGGTGCACACTTTGACAACTGGGTTTTTAAGGGGACTAGCACAAAATCATAGAGCCCTGTGTTTTGCAATATGTAAATCTCCTGGTTAATTTTAGGGTTTTCTGGGAGGTTTTTTAAAGTTCCATTGCCTTCTTCTAACCAATTTGAATGTAATTATTTTAAGGAGAAGATTTTTTTCCCCTCATGCACTTTGTATATTAATATCATTAATCACAAGCACCTTTAAAATTCACTCTGCTTTGCTTTAACAAATGTTAAATTGCATATGTGGACAAATAAATCACACGTAGGTGATTGTAATACACACAGCCAGAAAAATAATAGTGACTCAAGAGAGGCTTAGAAAAATTAAATTAGTCTTGGAGATATGTTCCTAAAGTATCGGTTATTAATGAGGTATGAATGAATTCCATGAAGGGGGAGGAAATAATTGGTATTTTTCCTGCATGGCTCAAATATCTATGTTTTGTCATGTTTACATCTACAGATAAAATTTAAAAACTATTCTTATTTCTCAGTATAACCAAATTATAAGCATCAATTTAATCTGTAACAAACTAGTCACAGAGCACTTACAAATTGGGACATTTAAATATTCCAAAATTTGTTCTGAACTTTAATGTTCTTGTGCTGTTTGCTATGCTGAAATCCATTATTTCCAGTTGTTGTGCTACTGTAAAGCAGTATTTCTAAAATACTGAAGCTTTGCAAAACTTTGCAGACTGTGTGGAATATTCATTTTTTTCAAATATTCAAATGTAAGAGAGCAATAATATTTTGATGACTTTTCAGTTTCCCTTTTAGAAACTGCAGGAGGATTGCAATAGTCCATAATAGCGAAAAACTCAAATGTAGCATCCAGTCTAAGTAACATATGTTGCTATCAGTCATGTGTTTTTGTGAACTATAGTTCACTTCATCAGATGCATGAAATGACTGGGGTGATGTATGATTTAAATTGGATTCAGATGGTGGGCTGGTGAAGCATCAGACAAACAAGTTCGTTATGTGGATTCAAGTTATACATGAAATAAATAATAGTAAGTATCACATCAACTAATAATTTTGATGTGTTGGGATTTCCTAAGAAGAAATGGCAAACTGAAAATGGCTTTGTTAGAAACCAACGACTGTGAGAGAAGGAGGAGCTAGTGAGTAAACCAGCTCTTCATAATTCTTCTCTGGACAAAGAGAAGATTTGAAATTGCCCATAAATGGTCCAAAAAGTTGCTCCTCACAAGAAAGCTGCAAAACAGTGGTCTCTGGCAGGTCTAGAGGTCTGGCAAATGAGGGAATAGCCATGTTTCTCAAATCATAACAGAAAGACTTGCAGGAAGTCCCAACCCATTAATTTTTTAAAATATTTTTATTACTTGTCCTAGCATTTGATAAAATCAGAGTAGGAGGTTATGTTATGCTTTCATTCACCAGATAGGTAGATATCTGCATAGATAGAGGGATAAAATCAAGATCACATGAAGTGTTAATACCACTTTATAATGCTTTGGTAAAACGATACTTAGAATACTGCATCCAGTTTTGGTCACCACGATGTAAAAAAGATGTTGAGATTCTACAGTGCAGAGAAGACCAACAAAGATGATTAGGGGACTGGAGGCTAAATCATATGAAGAATAGCTGCTGGAATTGGGAATGTCTAGTTTAATGAAAAGAAGGACGAAGGGTGACATGATAGCAGTGTTCCAATATCTCAGGGATATTGGAATATCTCCAATATCTCCAATACCAAAAAGAAGAGGGAATAAAGCTGTTAGGGATAACATTGTTTTTACCCTAACTGGTTTAGGTAAAATAATAAATAAGTAATCCTGGTTAGTATGTGTATGTTAAAGTTTGTAACTTTACACCGATGGCGCGAAAGTTGATTAGGGAAGTGGTTATGAAAACTCCTTAAAATAAGCAAGACGGCAGGCATGCTCGCTCTCTGGCTTTGATTCCTGGATTTACTGCTTGGAAGACTAACATTGCTCGCACGGGAGAGAGAACAGGATCTGATTTGTAAGTGAACTGACCCAGATATTCTACATGGACTTTGCTAACTGAATATCCCTGAATGGACTGACTAAATGATACATGACTATGACGGTATTTTGACATGCATATATTCATGGAATAAACTATAACATTGTGATAACACAAGCGTATCTTCATTGTATTTTTTTTTTACTGTATGTTAATAAACATACAAGCTTAGCCTCATCATCTTATCTGCTGTGCCTAGTCGAGCTTACGCTTGCACATTCATATGATTTGCTTGTCTCCCTAACCTGGTGGGGAACCCAGGCTTAACACTGGTTATGGGCCCAGAGGCCTGCAAGGTCAGTTTTAACTTAGGATAAAAACAGATTTATTGTAAAGATGAGACGTTTATGTGTGTGTATACTATTACAGTAATACAAGCAGCTGTTGTTTATTAAGATATAGTTGCTATACATATATGGAAAACAGTGCACAAGGTCACATCTACAAAGTTCTGTCCTTATTATCCAAGCTGGATGGCAGTACAAAACTATGTATCCATTGTCTACTAAAATGTGTCTACCTCTCTCCACAAGGTGAGAAGGTCTGTGGAACATAATTAAAATCCCACCAACGTAGAAAGATATGGAATACAAAAGGTCACGGTGGAATGACAGACTAAAATAGAGAATCTTATGTCATCTAAAGCAATCAAACAACCATTTGCATTAAGTGGATGTTAACATATAACCTGCATGCAACAGGCTATTTTTATCCACGGAGAGAAGACGGCTCCGCGGTGGTTGGCAGTAAGCTGAAAAAGAACTTTTATGCATCCGACGAAATGTTGAGTGCTCACAATAAATTCAACACGGAAGCTTTTCCAGGACGCAATCTCCAAAACAAGTCGGTATATGCCGGAGTCATTTAAAAACTATGAAAGCATTTTTTCAAGAAGCTGCAGAGAGAAAGAGCTTATTTCTTCCTGAACGACACCAAGTCTACAAATCTATCTTCCTGATGAAAGTTATGATAACTACGTAACTTCACATGGTGAACATTTGCCAAAGGAAGTTTAACTTTTAACCTGATATAACTGGCCAGGAATTGATTGAGAGCCAGAGAAGGCTATGAATAGACAGAATCTCTCTCTGGGT
>BHFT01020350.1:0-18412 GCA_004320025.1 Laticauda laticaudata | reverse complement strand
CTATCTATCTATCTATCTATCTATCTATCTATCTATCTATCTATCTATCTATCTATCTATCATCTATCTGTCTGTCTCCAATAAAAATCAGTAATAATAATGTGACTGTTTAATAAAACGTGATGCTATAAATATAAGTACTGTTATAAAAATACTGATTAAAAAAGCTAAAAACTAAACTACAATATTAATTCTTTGAATTGGATACAATGGAGTACGGTGGGTCTGAGATCTATGCAAGAGAAACCACCTCTCAGGCTCTTTTCCATTATTTAACTAAAACCACTGGCGTGTCTAACTAAAAAAATGTGTGAGTTCTTACTCAAGGGAGCTGTTTCATCAAGTGACAAGAAAGATAAATAAAAACATTTGAGTTCAAATGAGGTCTGTGCTGGTTTGCTGAAAATGTGCGCACGCTGCACGTGCACAGTTTTTGCCGTAAAATGAGGCTCGACGGAGCACTTCCATTCATCAAAAACTATTGAGAAAGTATTTTCATAATCTGATTCTTGAAATGAGCAATCATTATCATCCTTTTTTTCCAAATTATTTTCAGTGTAAAAATAAAACTACATCTCTTTAAGAGCACAGAATATTTTTCTTGCTGTTTTGCAGTTAACTCTTAATGAGAACATAATGTGATCTACTGTAACATACAATACTATTATAAAAACATATGATACTGATTATGCAGTATAGATTGGATGTTTTAGATTTCTTTAAGTACTGAATCACACTTTTAAGAAAAGAATTCCTAGCTATGGCCAAAATATTAAAATAACCAACGTGATCAGTGTATTGACACAAAATAAATAGGGATTTACCATGCTGAGGCTGTGGGACTTCAGTGCTGATCTGAGGTTTAAGTCTGGCATGATTTTTCTCTTAAGGAAAAAGAAACCCCAAGAATGTGAGTTATTGATTGATACATTTTTCCAGACCCCTGGGCTGTATACTGACTGGCACATTTACCAACATGCACATGTGAACAAAGTGTATTTTATAGAATTTAAAAGACACGTAACATTCTTTTATAATAGTTTAAGTCTGTGCACAAAGAAATAGGTGTCAATGGCTGACTGGTTTTGTATTAGTGATGAGACTGTTCAGACACAAAAGGGCTTCCCAAGCCTTTTAAGTTGCATTTGTAGTAACTGACAGGAAAGAGATGGTGGGTTTTCTGTTGAAATAAAATAACCAAGGTCAGAGACCACAAAGGACTCCACTGTTTCCTTCAGAAAAGCTAAAAATGCATCTCATTCCTTGAAGTAGCATGTCTCTTTTTATGGAACCAATCTGGCTCCATAGATTATCAGAAGAGGCCCTTTTGAGAATCTACTCACTTTCACTAGTAATTGACCCAGATCGTTCCTTGGAAAGGCTGATAACGTGAACGTCCCAGATTATAATGTGCATTCCTAGGAAGCATATTTGGCTTCCAGTCTCCCAGGACTTCGAGAAGTCATGAAAAACCCACTTTTCTGCTAAAACTTTGTTAGTTGAATTTATTTAGATTTGAACAAAATTGATATAAAAGTAATTGTTTTTTATTTTTATTTTTTGTGTGTATTTTTAGTCATGGTAAGCACTGAATATTGTATAAAATATAGATGGGACATACATTTTAATACCTAAATGCAGGGGTGGGATTCTACCTGGTTGGACCGGTTCGATAGAACCAGTTGTTATGATTCTGCCCAGTTGGAAAACTGGCAAATTTTGCCACTGTCTGGCTCCTCCCCTCCCCAACCCGCCTACTCACTCCTTACCTGGTATGTACACCATCAAACTTGCCTGCTAAGTTCTATTTTTCTTTTTTCTTTTTCCCAACCATCAGCTTTTCTGCTGCTTTCTAGCTAATTTAGATTAGCTAGAAAGCAGGAAATAATTGGATTTCTTGCTTTCTAGCTAATCTAAAAACAGAGCTGAACCTTCCTTAGGACTGAAGTTTCTATTTTTCAATGCAGACTCAGATAGAAGATTGTAGAATGGTAGATCTCTAAGTGAATCTGTGATTCTGTGAACAATTCAATTTGCCTGCCTGCTTTGCTTGATTTTGGGTAAAGTTGCTCTTTTTTTAAATAAAAAATATCAATATTTACACACTTGTTGTGTTGAGTTAATTTTGTGAGTTTGCTTGCAAGAAAATTTTATGTGATAGACTCAGGTAGCAGATTTCAGATAGATAGATCTCTAAGTGAATCTGTGATTCTGTGAGCAACTCAATCTTCCTGCCTGCTTTGCCTGATTTTGGGTAAAGTTGCTCTTTTTTAATAAAAAATTAAATATTTACATAAATATTTACAATATTACATACAAGCCACACCCAGTCAGTCATGTGATTGCCAAGCCACATCCAGTCAGCAAGCCATACCCACCAAGTCACATGACCACCAAGCCATACTCAGACATTAGGCCACACCCACAAAACCGGTTCTTAAGAAATTTGAATCCCACCCCTGCTTAAATAGATTTTGATGCATGGAACATCTGGGAAAAGAAATAAAACACATAGTGTTTTATTTAGAAGTAATTATTGTACACGGGCAGAGATACTGAAATCAGGTTTCTTATTAGAAATTCATTTGGCATAATTAGAATTAGAAATAGCTATCTATCTATCTATCTATCTATCTATCCATCCATCCATCCATCTGGCTGCGGTTTTGGAGTCTAGTCTGAAAGCTCTTCTTTGTGGGGGCATCATATCTCTATGCCATCCCTACTTCTTTTTAACATCTACATGAAATGAAGGGTGTGGGTGGATGATATATGAGGTAAAAAGCATCATCAGTATTCTGATGACAGTCAACTAAATAAATATGTCCTCACTCAAACAAGTAAAAGTTGTTGAGGTTCTGTCACAGTATCTGAAGATTATGGAAGTCTGAAGGAGAAAAATAAATTCAGATTATCCCTTCCATGACTGAGTGGCTATTGCTTTTGGATCAATGAGAGGAGTATGGGCCAGATTTTCTATTATTGATTATTACTATTTGTTGCTTTTTTTCTTGGATTACTTTCTCTTATACGCCTCTCAGAGACAAATTTAATAAGAAAAACACTGCTAAAAGGACAAAAGTAATAAATTTTTATTCCCAAATTTTTTAATGTAGGCTTTGACACATGGAGAGAATTTAAATAATATAAAAATTTACCAGATTTTGGTAGTAGCAAAGGCTTGATTGTTGTTTTAGTGATTGGAACATGATGCTTGGTTTCTGCATCTGAAAAAGAAAAAAAATATCTTCAAAATTATTAAGATGTAAGAAGGGTCAGGTTGGGCATTTTAAAATTGAATGTGAAGGTGAAGGTGAAGAAACATGCTGTGGATATGAAGTGTACAAAATCAGCCACACAAAAGGGTTGGAAAGAGTAGCCTCAATACATATATAAAATTAGTGAATTATGAAAATTTCAGGAGCCAGCTTAAAAAAGAAATGGAAATTACAAACACGTGGGAGTTCACTGCGTATAATATGGCCACTTCCAGCTATTTTCTCATGACTGAATAACTGTGTAAGGAAAGAAAGAAAAAGCAGTACTGTGGAAAAAAATAAATGGAATGGTTAAAAGTCTTCAGTGCTAAATGACTAGCAAACCTAAAGAAAGGATGGGATTTAATGAAAAAAAGATGATGTTAGATGATCTTACAGAAAAGAATATGTAATGGATTTTGGAACAAGAAAGTAAAATAAAAAAATTAATCAGTGTGCCAGGAAAACACCATTACCTATTATTGGAAGTTCATTGCTAAACGTAATAGGTTCCAAAACTGTACCGGGGAAAAAAGGGAACTATTAGAATATGGAAAACCTTTCAGAACGCCTGTAACTGCAACACTAATTTACAAAAAAATATTGTAGCTTTAAAAACAGAAATTGATACATAATCATAGAAACTAAGATTAGAAACTAATAAAAATTAATGCACCTGAGTGAATGTTCCAAAGTTGTGTTCAATCCAGAAAACACTCATTTCCAAGGAGTTACCAGGAATGCATTATCTACCTATCTACTAAGAATCATACCGAAAACAATTTTATCTAATGCATAACAATTATCAGGTTAGTAAAGGGCGCTTTGGCATGCTTAAGAGTTTATGAAAATAATTATAAGCTCCAGTTGAAAATAAAAACAAGCAACCAACCACTCCCCCTCAAATTTAGGATGTCAACATTGAAGGACACCTATGTACCCCAAAATAATTTTAAATATTTTCCAAACATGAATCAGAAATATTCCATCATAAAATGCATGATCTGAAGATGAAGAAATATATTGCCTCAGATAGGTCTTATTCCTCGATATGGACTCTCATAGGAAGTTTTAATGCATATGGTGGATGTCTTGGATTGTGGAGTTTATCACTATTCCCATTCTATAAAGGGTACATTCAGGGTGATTCGGTATTGGATCACAACATTTAGAATTTATAAAATTTATAATTTTACTGACTTCATAGTACTGACTTCATACTACTGTTGAATAAAATTATGCCATATAGGTTTAAAAAGTTCTTGTAAGGCGGAAAAAAGTAAATAAAAAGTCACTCCACCACGTTTCCTTTCTGGTACTTCTGAAAAGATGTCGTCAAATATTCTAAACTTTGATGGATCAGGGCTTGATCCATAGGAAGTTGAAAGGAAGTACAGTCTAGATTTAATTTAGCTTCTGACAGGAAGGTACAAGATTCAAACTACCATATGATATTAACCATATCTTATAAAAGGATTTTGAACTGAAGAAGAAAAAATTCTGAAAGTGTAATGGGAGTTAAACCTCAGGAAAATAAAGATCTAAATAACATGAATGAAAGTGAATGGTCTGCTAATACGATGCACTGGTGTAGCAAAGTGCTGCAGATGATCACAGGAATGTTTTAAAAAGTTATGTTCAGTGCAGCCTTGGGGAAGGAATTATGTTGCAACAACAAATTATCCTCAAATTTATCTAACATATGAGAAAATATAATTATCATATTTGGTAACTGGGAGTACTGGTGTGGTCAAGACTTTAGGAAGATAATTATTATCCTCAGTTGAAACGAGAAAAAAGCAAACAACCCCCAAATAAGTTCACATTGTACATGTGGACATGGTTTTGGCTATATAAGCCAAAGAGTTATTTCATTTTAAAATGGAATAATCAGGATAACGCCACTTTGAAGAAATACATCGTCTTGGAAGGATTTTCATCTTTCATAAAAACGGATCCAGTAGATTTGAATGTTTTGTATTCTGGTTAGAAAGTGTCCTTCATTCTACTTGGTGTTTTAGAGCATTCAATAATGTGCTCAGACCTTGTGCACATAGTAATTTCCAGGATGTCTGGATTTTATAAACCCTTTTGAGAAGATTACATTAGATAGATGAAAGAACATATCTTGTAAAGGATCAGAGAGTAGTATATAAAAAAATGTCACTCTACCATGTTTCTTGTCTGATATTTCTTCAAGGATGTAGCCAGGTTCTTTAAATTTTGATGGAACAGGGCTTGGTTCATAAGAAACTGAAAGGAAGTCCAGTATNTGTCTGGTACTTCTGCAAGGATGTGGCCAGGTTCTTTAAATTTTGATGGAACAGGGCTTGGTTCATAAGAAACTGAAAGGAAGTCCAGTGTAGTATTCGTCTTTAATTGACAGGGAGCATAGGATTCCAAATACCGCGTGATGCTAATCATATGAGAAATGGGTTATTTTAGGAAAATGAACAACAAAAGTAGCACGATAAGAACTATATGGCCTTCTAATATTATCCATCTACGTCATGAAGTTCTCCACGTGATACGCGGGCGTGTCTTTCAAATTCTGTTCAGTGCACAGGCTCGTTATTTCTAAACAACCACCAGGAATGCTTTATTTACTAACAATCAATCCACATATAATTTAATCAAACATATGACAACATATAATTACCAGGTTTGGTAATTGGAAGTTTTGGTGTGGTCAAGAGTTTAGGAAGATTTTTATCATCCACAGTTGAAACTGCAAAAAAGCAAAGAACCCCAAGATAAATTACAGTGTCCACATTCAAGGAGAGGGTTACACCTATGTACCCCAAGTTGCCAATGAGCCCTTCTATCTTGGGATGAATACATAGTCCTACAATTCACTAAAATATTAGAGGAATTTTAAACCTCAGTGGAGGCCCATGAGAGAAACTTTGGTGTGCCTGGTTTGATGTCTTCAGCATTGAATGTCTATTTCAGTTCCCTTTTCTACAGTTTTGTGTGGCATATATTTAAAATATATTTAGGAAGTCTGGAGTTCATGTTCATTTCAGAAATGAACATACTACATAAATTCTAGAGGTAAAAAGAAGGATGTTAAAAAAAAGGCACTCTACCATGTTTCATGTCTGGTACTGTGGGCTTGATGAAGTCGGTGTCTTTATACTTTGGTGGAACCGGGCTTGTTTTATAAGAATCTGAAAGGAAGTCCAGTCCAAAATTAATCTACATTTGACAGCGAAGTGCAGGATTCAAAATACCATGTTACTTTTGAAAGGATTTTGAACTGAAGAAGAAAGAATTTTCAAAGGGTAACAAAGTTTAACCTGGTAAAATAAAGATCTAAAGTAGCTTGAAAAAAAGTGAATGTTCTCCCACAACTATGCATTCCTAAAGCTCTGCATATCATCTGGAGGCAAGTCTTTCGAAGTTATGTTCAATCAGGAACTCTTTGCTTCTAAGTAGCCACCAAGAGGGCACCATCTACCGATAATCACACTGTACACATTTTTATCAACCATATGATAACACATAATTACCAGATTTGGTAATTGGAAGATCTGGCGTGCTCAAGACTTTAGGAAGATAATTATCGTCCTCAGTTGAAACTAGAAAAAAGCAAAGAACCCCCAAATAAGTTCACATTGTACATGTGGACATGGTTTCACCTATGCAAGCCTAAGAGTTATTTTATCTTAAAATGGAATGATCAGGCATGATACTACTACAAAGAAATATATTGCTTGGAAGAATTTTTCGTCTTTGGTGTAGAGGGAGATCCAAATTTCTGTCCCTTCATTCTATTTGTTGTTCTAGTGCATTTGTAATTCAGGAATATGCTAAATACTTGTGCATATATTAAGTTCTAGAATGTCTTCATTTTGTAAACCCTTTTGATANTTCTAATGGAATGATCAGGTTCTATAAAGAAATATACTGAATTGGAAGAATTTTCATCTTTCATGTAAAGGGATCTTGGAATTTTTTGGTTTTTATGGTTCTGTGTCTTCTGGTTGGAAAACAATATATTTGGGAAGTCTGGAGTTCATGTTCATTTCATAAAGGAATATATTAGATATATTTTTGAGGCAGAGGGAAGCATGTTAAATCCGCCACTCTACCGTGTTTGATGCCTTCATTCATGATGTACTTGGTGTCTTTATGGCTTTAAAATTAATCTACATTGAACAGCAAAGTACAAGATTCAATATGTGATGTTATTCTAATCGTATGATAGAATTTTGAACTGAGGAAGTAAGCATTCTCCCAGGGTAATGGAAGTTATACTTAGAGAAAATGAATATCAAAAGTAACACTATACAATGAGGATGGTTTCGTAATACTATATATCTGTATGTTGAAGCTCCACACATCATCCATGGGTATGTCTTTTAAAGTTCCAGCCTGTGCAACAACTCTTTGTGTTTATTTGCTTTTGGGAATACATTCTCAGGCACAAACAAACTATATTCAATTTTATCAAACATATGAGAAGCCATTATTACCAGGTTTGGTGATTGGTGGTTCTGATGTGATGAAAACTTTAGACAGATAATTATCTTTAGCTGAAACTGAAAAAAAGCAAACAATCCCAAAATAAATTTACAGTGTCCATATTGAGGGTCATGGTTACACTTATGTACCCTATGTTTCTTAAAAGGCATCATTATGCATGGTTTTATTATGAAATAATATATTGTCTCATGTTAATTTTAATCTCCAATAAAGGACATTAAAGAAATTTTGTTGTGCATGGTGTTATGTCTTCAGATTTGAATGTATACTTCTATTCCTTTTTATCCAGTTTTGTACATTTATGATTGATTAATTTATGCATTTTTTAATTTCAAGGAAGCCTGGAATTCATGTTCATTTCAGAAAGGAATACATTAGATAAATTCCAGAGATAGAAAGAAGCATGTTAAAAAAGCCACTTTACCATGTGTCATGTCTGGTGTTCCTGGCATGATGTAGTCAGATTCTTTAAACTTTTGCAGAAGCAGGTTTGTTTAAAAGAAGCTGAAAGGCAGTTCTGTCTAAAATTAATCTACATTTGAAAGGGAAGGTCAAGATTCAATATACCATCTGATAGTAATCATATCTTTGGAAGTGTTTTGAATTGAAGAATAAAAAATTCAGAGAGAGTGATGTGTACCTATATGTGAAATCCCATTAAAAATAATTGCAAGAATTTTTTTAATTGTTGGATTCTTCCAATATTGTGGTTATATGTTGTAAAGCTTTGCATGTGATCAACAAGCATATCTGTCAAAGTTTCTTTAAGCCTTGAATCTACTTGTTTCTCAGTAGCCTTGAAGAATCAATCACAATGTGCAAGATTTTATCAAATATCGAAACATATAATTACCAGGCTTGGTAACTGGAAATTCTGGCGTAGTGAAGAGTTTAGGAAGATAATTATCATCATCAGTTGAAACTGCAAAAAAAGCAAACAACCCCAAAATATGGATTTCATATTTATATAGTATAAGAACACAGTAGACATATTCAAATAGTTATCTTGTAAAGTAGCAGAAAGAAATATTTAAAAATCATTATACCAAATTTCCTGTCTGGTTCTTCTGACTTGGTATAGTCGAATTCTTTAGACTTTGATGGAACAGGGTTTATTTCTTTTGAAGCTGAAAAGAAATCCAGTTGAGAATTAATATAGTATCTTGAAAGGATGGACTTTCAGTTTGGTGGGAACATATTAATATTCAAAGTATTTATTAAATAACCAAAGTTTGAACCTGTAGGGGAATTGACTTCTGAAATATTCTCCGAAAAAAAAAAGACAGTTAAGTGAAAGAATAGTGTTGAATATAATTTCAAGAAGATATATTTGAATTGTTAAATACACGGGTGTCAAACTCGTGATTTCACATTGTCATCAAGATGTATCATGACTTCCCCCCCTTTGTTAAACTGGGGGTGGGCATGACCCGCACATCCAGCCCGCGGGCTGCAAGTTTGACCTAGTTTAGTATGAGCTACATATTATTAATTCAAGAACAATGGATTTGTTTAACTTCCGAGTTTGCTGAGGACAATTATTTTTTGATGTCTAACGTGTTTATATTGTGTCAATTTATAAACAATTTTTCCTGCATTGGCTCTCAAATTTGAAGTTCACAATTTATTCTGACATAGTAATTAATTATATTAACTTCATTTGCATTCACCTTTCCCTTTTAAGTCAAGTTTGCTTGTTTAAATATTATCTTGCTTGTGTTTTATTGCTAGAAATAAGTCAAAGAGACTTGATTCAGATTTATATGCATTCCAGATATTCATACATTAATGGCCACATTAATGTATTCACAACTAATTACATGACATAAAATTTCAGGAAACATTGAAAAGCATATTACCATGCACAGAAAATTTGACTTTCGGTGTGAGAACTTTCTTCCTTAGTGCAAACTTAAAAAAAAAAGTATACTAGGATTGAATGGTATATTTACATCCAATCTCTCAAACCTAGATCATGTGCTTTATGTTGTTGAAAGTGATCATAGTTATTATTTATTAAGGTGTATTGCATAAAATATTTCTTTTGCAATAGATACAATCTGCAAAATCTGCATAAGATGCAATCTGCAAAAATATGAATGAGACTGAAAATAAGCAAAAAATCGTGTCACTGTATTTCATTAATGGTTTTTCAGAATTTTATAAAATTTTATTGAAGCCTGCATCTCATATTGGGGTCTTTGAAACAATATATCCAATTCAAGTTCAAAAGAATATTTTAACAGATATATAAAAAATACAATATTTAAAATGTCAGTCTGCCAGGATTCCTGTATTCTGGTTCTGGCATTGTAAAATCAGGTTCTTTAGATTTTTATGAAATAGGGCTTGGTTCATTAGAAGCTTAAAGTAGGATGCACTCAAGAATTAATTCATGCTACAACATGAAAACAGACAGACTTAAAATATTATAATAGCAATAATTTATAACTAAAATATTGCATAGAAGAATTTTCATGAACAAACAAAACAAAAATAAACCCCAAGGGGTTCAACCCCAAGAATTTTCAACCCCAAGAGTTGAAAAGCAATATAAAAGAGAAAAGTATTGATGGTATGTTATAAATTTAAAAGAATAGATAGGTGAAAAATGAGCTAAATGATCAATTATAAGTTGATCCTGTAAATCTCTCTATTTTGCATATTATTATTTTTTTGTAGCAAGACTGATTACCACAACTTTATCATTTAATTGTGACATATAAGGAAATCCTGTAAAACATTGATTCCATTTTCATATAAAGGACAAATAATCTAGTCTTTCTAAAAATGGAAATTGTTTACTTATTTTCCTACTTTTATAATTCTGCATATTATAGTTATGATTGGCTATGTGTGTATCAAGGAGAAATTGCTTCAGATTTCTAGATCTTGAATTCCAGAAATGCTTACATTAATAGCTACTAATAATATACTTTGTACAGTAAAATCACTCAAGGTTTTATGAGATATCTAAAGACATAATTAACAAGTTTAATAAGTGAGATTCTGATGTTATGAATAGTTTAGGAAAAAAATTATCTGCTATGGTAAAAGCATATTGATAAATAATACTGTATTTTCAAAGCTCAAATTTGTCTTGAAATGTTAGTGACATGAGATACATGTTTTTTAAAATGTATCACTTAGAGCAGGGGTCTTCAAACTAGACAGCTTGAAATTGTGGATTTCAATTCCCAGTATTCCTCCTCCATGTTACCTCAGGAGTTCTAGGAGTTGAAGTCCACAAGTCTTAAACTTGCCAAGTTTGAAGACCTTCGACTTAAAGTTAAGTTGAATTCAGCAAAGGGTAGAGAATTTTGACTGCAAAAGTATGTCTCACTGACAGCACAAAAGTTTTAGGGTAATGTTTATCAGGTGAAGTGCAAAATTTTGCATCTCAACATTTTTTGTTTATGTGACTTAATATAATCATTTTCAAATATTGGACTGTACTTGGACTGTACTTTATTGAGAACATAGTCTCAATCTTTTAGAAATTTATTAGCTATTTTAAAAAAAACAATCAGTTGAGTTACTTAATTTATTTGCAACATTCTACCCTAGTTAAGAAAGTTTTTTATTCTGAAACATTTTTCTGCGCTGGGATTAAGAGTAAATACTTATTTATGAAAATAAAAATAATCTAGCAGGTTATTTTGGAACTATTAAATTATGATTTTTCAGATATGGTTGGTGGAGTTTTTGAAAATATTTTAAAATATTTTTAAAATGTTGATAAAATTATAGTAATTATTGGAATTTAAATATTAATTAGAAATAACTATTGAAATTATTCATAGATTAATTGTAAAGTTTTATCTTGTAACATATTGAACTTTTTTCTAGTAATCTGATTTCAATTATCCTTTTCTCAACTGAAGTTGTGTAACTGGTTTCAATGCAATGATGGCCCAATTGGGGCAAAAATTACAACATATTAAGAGTCAAGTGTACATTATGCTATTACTTTACTAAGTCTACTCATCCAATCGGTTAAGCATATGCCTAATTCTGTCAGACATGGAATCATGGACTCTATTACTTTCATCCTACACATACTCAGATCACATTTGATATTCTTATTTTAGAGGCTCACAAATTTACCCAGATTTAGTACAATTCAATAGAATGCAACAGTTTAGATTCATAGTTTATAAAATTTAGGGAATCAAATACCTCTTTTAATCATTATATAAGGAATACTCAGTATTTAAATAACTAATTAAAATGTTAATGATAAATAAATTGCATATGTGGATAAAAACATATGTAAATATAGTACAACAACAGTAAAAATAATGGATGGATACATATGAGTATGAGAAGAAAGTAATATGAGAATGAGGAGTTGTTGAAGTAAAAGATATGTTACCCATTGTTGTCACTGGATGTCCATCAGTGACAGATATCTTTGTTGTAGCAGGAAGTGGAACCAATTTGTTGGTAACTGCTGGAGTATAAAAGATATCATACTGAAACAGAGGAAAGAAATCTAAAGATTCAGGGTTTTAAGTCTGGTATTGTTCTTGGGATATTTTAATAGCATATTATTTGTGAAAAACAATTAAAATATCAGATAATTAGTATTGTATATGAGTCTGGATTTCATATAAATTGAAAAGAAATACTGAAACACTACATTGAATAGGTAGTATTTAGCATATTCATTTATTGACTCAATGCATTTGGTTTGGTTTTTGCAAACTAACAGGACAGACACAGACTTTAGAAGATAATTAGGACTGCAGAAAAAACAATTACTACCAACCTGTCTTCAATCGAGAACATATATACCTCACGAGTCAAAAAAGGGCTGTGAAAATATTTACAGACCCCTCATCCCAGACATAAACTGTTTCAACTCCTACCCTCAAAACAATGTTATAGAGCACTGCACACCAAAACAGCTAGACACAAGGACAGATTTTCCCTGAATGCCATCACTCTGCTAAACAAATAATTCCCTCAACACTGTCCAACTATTTACAAAGCTTGCACTACTATTACTATTAATCTTCTCATCACTCCTTATTATTCCTCCCCTCCCACTTGTGACTGTATGACTGTAACTTTGTCGCTTGTATCCTTACAATTTATATTGACTGTTTCCTAGTATGATTTGATTGCTTATTGTACCCTATAAGGTACATGTTGTACCTTATGATTCTTGACTCTAGATGAATGTATCCTTTCTTTTATGTACACCAAGAGTATTTGCACCAAGACAAATTCCTTGTGTGTCCAATCACACATGGCCAATAAAGAATTCTGTCTGTCTGTCTGTCTATCTGTCTGTCTGTCTGTCTGTCTGTCTGTCTATCTATCTATCTATCTATCTATCTATCTATCTATCTATCTATCTATCTATCTATTTATCTATCTTACTGTCTTAATCCAGATTTCTGGATGGGACAAGTAATATTACCATATAACATATAACATACAGCAAATAATAAATATACAACACACAACATATATATCATATAACATCATAAATACATGACACGACATAACCAATTTCTATACCCAAGGTTTCACAATTATCACTTCCCAAAGGCCTTCCCCAAAAAACTTAAATATACAAGTCTTGAAGTGGAAAATTATTGCATTTTATTACAATTACATATTGCAATTTGTGGGTGATCTTAAAGAAAAACATCATGTAGAGTAAATTACATTAGTCCAGTTACAAAATGACAAAAGCATAAAAAAACTATCCTTAGGCCATCATCTTACAGGTAAGACCACAATTGGCAGACCAGTCGAAGCCAGGTCTGCTTGACCGAATTTCCATCTACTCTTTGAACAGGACCACCTCCCTTTGCAGAGAGAGATAAAATTGTCAATGATCTGGAGCCACACTTCCAAATTAATAGCTGCTTTGATGAGGTAGGAACTAATTTTTTTTAACAAAGTTGGGTCCAGGACTGACTTGTTGAGGAATGGACAGACCAGTGACTCTTTCAAAACTGATGGAATCTCTCCTTTCTTCAGAGACATTGTATCAAATTTCCCATCTTTTCCTTGGACACTCCATCTAATCCTTATGTGACAGAGCTAACATTATAGGAAACCCTGAACTTTCTCTAAATGTTAAAACTTATTAAATGTTGTGATAATTAAATAATTACAATGTACATTTGTTGAGCAATTTGAAAAAATAAGCTAGTATTTAAAAAAAAAAATAAACAGTAGAGCTTACTCTCTAGAATACTGAAGTACATGTATAACTGCTGACATTTTTTTTTGGTTTAGGTGGTTTGTTAAATTTTTTATCTTCCCTCCTAGGAACTTAGGGCAACTTATGATGGGTTCAGTCTTCATTTTATCCCCACAGCAAAACCCAATGAAACAGCTTAGTCTGAGAGAGAATATGGATAAACTAGGGGACTAAATTATAAAGCAAAAAAGAATACAAAGGAACTATATTTTATAAATGAAACACTAGAGGCTTTTATTGAAAATTAAATATAGACATTATTGGAAGAATGAACTTTCACAAGTGCATATCTTTAAAATAGTTTAGGCCAAAATTCCTAGGATTATTTTTTTTTCTTATTTTCAAACATTTTTAAAGAAGGAAATATATCAACTTTGTAGGATACTGCTTAAAATAGAAAAAAATGAAGGAGATTTGTTAAATATAAATGCTTACGGGAAATAATTAAATACAGAGGAATTGTATTAGCACCCTGTCCAGTTATTTTTTATTTACTTAAGCTAATGTTCCAAATTAAACATGCCAGATAGCTGCCATTTTAAGGATCACTTTTTGGGAATAGATTAAGTATCACCAGTTCCATTTTTCTTATCACAACCAAAAATAAATCCATGGCATATTTTTAGAAGAAATCTATTTCTTTATTAATATATTCATGTTTACATGTTGATCTCATAAATTCTATATCATAATAATCATAATCATAACTCTTAACAATATTATTAAAATATGTTTTAAAGAAAAATTCACATCAATTGCTTCTCATTTACCTGGATTATCTTTTAGTATAAGGATACAAGACCTTATGTTGTATGGAAGATAATTGTAACAAATATCATGGAGAGAAGTAAAGCCTATATCCAGACTTTTTTTTTTTTACTTTCTTGGGAAATATAAATTAATTGTAGCAAAGTCCTCAATGTTCTTCCTGAATAAAATAGTGTGTATATGGAATCCTAAGGTAGCGGACCCAAGAATATCTTATATGCATAAACAATTCTAGTTTTACTTCAGATTTATCTTCACACATTTTGTTATGATAGAAACACATTGAAGATGGCTTTCCCTTTTTTATATGCATAGGTAATCCTGTCACTTATTCCAATATTAAAAATGGTACGTGGCTTGTGCTATTTCAAGCAATGATTAAATCAGTGGAGACATAATGTCCATCTTCAGCTAGAGAGATAATAGAAAGGTAACTTTCTAGCTAGGTTTCTTGGAGGAAGATATTAGAGACACTAAATTAAAGGAAATTGATAAGGATGAGTCAAAACCTTCCAGGCTGAATCAGATATTTTTGATATTCAGCTTCCAAGAACTTACAATTCACTTTTGATTTTACATAACTTGAATATATAGGTATTAATATTAATAATACCAGAATATTTGCAATTAATGAAAATGGACTCGATGAAACCATGAGAAATTTTATGTAATATTATTTGTTTATGAATATTTTAAATGCTTTCAGAATTGTAATCTAATTTATCATGTACTGCTATTTGCAACCAATGTTTAACCAAATTATTGTCTGATTATATTAATTCAGTAATTCCATAAAATGATAGCACAAAAGACGTTACATAATAATGAAATCTTACTGGATTTCTAGATGTCAAAAGAATCCTTATAATTCGTATATTTTATTTCGTGTTTCTTAATTAGTTATATAATAAAAACAACGTGACATGTTCTGTTATTATGAAATATTTGTCCAACACAATAAAAGGAAAAGCTTGATCCACGCTGTGGAACAAAACATTTATAGGAAAGTACATAGCAATTACCCAGTGTAATCTTTGGCACTTCCAGATGGAGAAGGAATTGGTTCTTGGAAACAGGGAATCCCCCCCCCCCNGGAACCCCCCCCCCCCCGGGAACTGAAGGTTAAAAAGGAAAAATGACAGTTTTTCTTTTTAAAAAAAGCATTGTGCACTCAGAACTGCTTCTTTACAAGCATTTTTGAACTGGATGAGAATTTTGTGCACATCTAAATCCAAAATTGCATAAAATCATCCCATATGGTTAATAAATAGGAATTTATACGTCGGGTTTTATTTGTATTTTTAAGGTTTTACTTCCCTCTTTTTCCCACATGGCAGTTTCTGAACAACTGTTGCAACAAAAGGAAATGAGCTTGTTTTTTGAATAAAATAATTAATGAAATACAATCACATTAAAATGATTAGAAACAAGTTTTATTGATTTTAAAGAGCTTTCCTTTTCCGGTTCTATATGAGCATTTGGCTCACTAATTTAGCCTTAACTGATTTTTGGAATTTTATTTTTGTTGATTTCCATTTTGATGCTATGACATGAATAATTTCCTCTGATCTTATTAAATTTAGTAGTAAATTGTCAAATTGGATTGGCTTCTATTAAAAGGGGCATGACCTATTTCATACCTTTTTACACAATAAAATACTGTGCAGTTTGATGTTATGAATTTTCCATTGTGTCCCCCAAAATAACTAGCACAGTAAATTTGGTCAGTATCAATCAATTCTTTAAACTTATGGATCTTACTGAAAATAATTTCTTTTTCTTTCTTATCATAATGAAAAGAGGAAAGACTTCTTTTTCAATATTTTTGTTTTTGCAGCCCAATTCAGTGTTTAAATCCATACTCAGAATTACAGCTCCTGAGTGACTAATCCATCTAATAAACATGCATATGTAAAAATACATTTCTAAAAGCTTTGTCTTTACCAAAGTTCAAATAGAAAGAGTAGAATTGCTAGGGTCAAATCAAGGTAACCTGGAAGTTTCAGTTTTATGAATGGTCTATGAAGAGTTTCTATGACAGAAAAGAAAAAGAAAAAATACTACACCCAATCTATTTTATTTGTTCCAGTAGAAGCTAGCATACACTCATCACTCAATATCTGTTAAGATTCAGGAAAATGATTCATTAATCTCTTTCTTAAATTGGTGTGTGACTTCCTCTCATAACATAATTTGTTTGATTAAATGGTCTCCAATTCAACCAAAAGTAAAAAATATTGACATCATTCTGAGAAAAAAGAATAAGAGAATAGCTGGCTAGAGAACATGGCAGTTTAAACATTTGATTAATACAAAGCTGTTCAGAAAAGCAGCAAATGACAGCAATCACATACAAATAATGGCAGACAGTGTGGGACTTTAGCAAGTATCACTCAGATTCAAATTAAAACTATGAGATTATCAAATCTGATATAAAGTATGGTTTCATTTAGGATTTATAACTTAAAGTCTAATATAAAACCAAGCAAAGAAACAGCACAGCCAACTCAGTCATAAGATAATAGCTGGTACACCATGGCCAGACAAAGAGACCACCCACTATTATTATGGAAATAGTCCACTTACATAAAATTGAAAAATATATGCAAATTACAGTTTCCTGCAATTTTATGTAAACATAATTAATTTTTATCAATTGTTGTTCTTGGCAGTTCTGGGATCTTAAAAATGCTAGATAGAGTGGTTTTCTGTTGTGATTCTTTTTCTGCTAGTGAAAAAAATAGAAAAACATCATTTGGGAATTAGATACTATCACATAAAATATTACTCTAGAAACTAATTTTTGTTGCAACTATGGCTTT
This sequence comes from Laticauda laticaudata, assembly GCA_004320025.1. Lineage (NCBI taxonomy): Eukaryota > Metazoa > Chordata > Lepidosauria > Squamata > Elapidae > Laticauda > Laticauda laticaudata. The sequence goes on along the minus strand of BHFT01020350.1, from coordinate 854 downwards.
CTAGCATCTACTTTAAAAGACCTTATCTCTTCATGGTGAGATCTTCACTTTCCATGAAAAGCATTTATGTTCCTAGAGAAAAGATATATTTTACTGGCCTAGGTTAAACTCTTGAACAACAATTATTATTTTAGTATATGGAGGAGAGACAGATAATACCCATGATAGATAATACTAATTTCCCAAAAGGCAACTGCCTGTTATCCATTTATATGGTCCACATAAAATGTCATGTAACAGGGCTACAAAGAGTATAAACATGAAAGACAAACTTCAAAAAGTCAAAAACAGGCAGAAAGATATAGATTTAGCTATCTTCAACAGGTATTTTGTAAAATTACAAAAATGAAGTCTTTTTCTAACAGTATAAAATTACCCACATTGATACTCGATAATAACATGTATGCATGTGGAACAATAAGAAATTGAGGTGTATGTTTCCTTTTAAAAATGCTTTGGTAATTACATTTGAGAATGTGAACAAGAACCACTGAAACATTGTGATAATTAGAGAATGTAACCTTAAATTGTAAGACCATTGAAAAATATTCTCCATAGAATTGGCTTCAGATCCCAATGGAATTGCCTTTCAGTAAAAAGGGATTGAAGATAAAATTGGCAAAATAATGATGCTCTATGATGAGCATTATAATACTGACCAATGTATTTAAAAAGACATTGGAAAAGATATTGGGCATTTGCCTGCAAGAGAAGACTACATTATTGGGCTTTTTTAAATGAAAAAGAAGGTGGAAAAAAGTCTGTGTTTATATATATATATTATCCCATGTCATTGTAATGCTTTTAAAGTTGTAGCAACGTTTCAGCAGAATCTCATCTGCCATCATCAGGCT
>BHFT01020349.1:0-57063 GCA_004320025.1 Laticauda laticaudata | reverse complement strand
TTTATTTATTTTATTTATTTATTTGGTTTGTCAATTGCTTACAAGATAATAGGTATAAGTAAAAATATAGTTATGAATATATGGACACATATAAGAAAAATAAAAGAAACAATAGGACAGGTATGGAAGGCATGTTGGTGCACTTATGCAGACAAAGAATCCACATCTTCATTGTCAGTTGGCAACTGAAATGAACTGGAACAGACTGTAAAGGGACAATTTCTAATGTCCAGTTCTTGATGGGGCAGACTATCTAAGGATCAACAGGCACCACCCATGAGCTTGTTGCATCAGAGGACTTCCACAAAAGCCTGAAGATCTGGCTCTGCCAGTTGGCTTGGGGCTCCAAAGGGGAAATTTCACACTGGTTGGTTGCTCAACTAATAGCAGTTCCCTCCTCTCCCCCATAATCTCTTCCCTTCCTCCCCATCGTTAGTTATAATTTGCATTTTTAATTTGAATGTGATTTTATATATTCATTCATATATTTACAGTTTCATTTTAGTGTTGTAAGCCACCCAGATATCCTGGTTGGCGAGATGGGCGGAAAACAAAATTAATTGATAAATAAAAAAGTAACATATATCTCCATTACAAGAATCTATATACTGTACTTCCTGGAGGGGAAATTTTCCCGAAAGCCTCTGCTAAACAAATAATTCCCTCAACGCTGTTCAACTATTTACAAAGTCTGCACTACTATTTCTGTTAATCTTCTCATTACTCCTTATCACCCATCCCCTCCCACTTGTGATTGTAGGACTGTAACTTTGTCGCTTGTATCCTTACGATTTATACTGACTGTTTCCTAGTGTGATTTGATTGTTGATTGTACCCTGTGACTATCATTATGTGTTGCATGATTCTTGATTCTTAACGAATGTACCTTTTCTTTATATATACTGAGAGTATTTACACCAAGACAAATTGTGTGTTCAATCACACTTGGCCAATAAAGTATTCTATTCTATTCTATTCTATTCTATTCTATTCTATTCTATTCTATTCTGACTCTATTCATTCAAGTACAGCCAAGGCAATGAAATATAGCAGGGGCAGTTTCCCTGCAAGGCCGAATATATATTTTTATATATATATATAAATAAAATCTCTCTCAGGAAAAAGCCAATAGGTAACTAAGGCGACCGGGCAGCGTGTTAATATTACTGGGGAAAGCGGTTATGAGTGTTGCGCAACAGGGAAGAGATCCTGTTCTCAGAGGATCGGGGCATCGCACTTAAAATGCGAGGTCCCGCATCTTCTTCCCCTTCTCTCTGCCACAGCCGAGGGATTTATTCACGCCTTCGCGAGCTTTGTCTACGCCTGCCCGCATTCTCCGACCCCCTCATCCATTTTCCTCCCCCCCCCGCCTCTCTCGTCCCCCCACCCGGAGCCAGAAGAGCGCCCAAATTCCTCCTCTCTGCTTTTGATTGGAAGCCACTCTCCTGGCTGATCTTGCGATTGGCTACGGCTCGGTGACAATCAGAGAATGCCCCCCCCCTCGCGGGGGCGGTTGGCGCACCGAGCTGCTGCTCTTGCTGGTTCTTCTTCGGTCTTTTCTTTCTTTCTTTTCTTTTTTTTTTTAAATGCCTCGCTGAAGCCGCTCACTGGAACGGCGTCCCCCGTCAAGCCGGGGACCGGGGCGGGGGGTAGACCGCAGCCGCGATGGTGAGTGTCGGGGCGACGCTTCGCAAGGGCCCGTCGGAGGGGTGCTGGGTCGGTCGCCTTGAAGCAGCGGAAGCGGGGAAGGAAAAGATACGCGGTGCTGAGGTGGGAGGTGAAAGGGGGAGAGAAGGTAGGAAGAGGAGAGAAAAAAAGGGGTACATAAGCTGAGGGGATGCAGCGGCCCGCCCTGCTCCTTCCTATCCGTCCCACTCCGCATTGCCCCTCGCGTTGCCCTCCCCCCCTGTGCCCTTCTGTGCCAATTTTAACAGCTCCTCCTTCAGTGGGGCATTAAAATTTCCCTCAGATAAGCGTAAAATTCCTGGAAAAGTTGAAGGGGCAGTTGCCAGCTTTCCCACCTGGGCTTTTTTTTTAAAAAAAAAAAATATTTATTTGATTTGTAAAATCGCTTACAAGATACAGGTATAAGAATAAATGCAGTTTTGAACACATGAGGTAGATGCTTATAAGAAAAATAAAAACAAAACCAAACCAAAAACAAAGCAATAGGGTTGGAAGTGAAGGCACCATTGCTGGGCTTATGCACGCCCTCTTGTCTGGGGTTTCCACCCATCATCTTCTCCCTCTTGCTCCTCTTTTGCTCCAAAGCCTTGTAACCACAAAAGACTCCCCCCACCCCCGCTTTTATCTTTGACAGTATGGTTTTGTCAATCACGCCCTGGAGCTGCTGGTGATTCGAAATTACGGCCCCGAAGTCTGGGAAGACATCAAGTAAGTAGAAGCCAGGTGGGCTTCAGGTTCACCTGCAAAAAAACAAAACTAAACAAAAAAACAACAACACAACAACCCCGGGTCCAAATGTTGTGGGCACCGACTATCCTTTCTTCTGCACCCCCCACTAGAACCTGCCCTGCTTCCTTGTTTCTTAAATCACCCCCCCGAAAGTTGTCCTGGCTCTTCCTCCTCCTTGTCTCATGGCGCGAGGCTGGGTGGGTGGGTGGGCTCTCTCTCCAGGCTTTGCCTGGTTCTCACGCTCTTAAAGGGTGCAGGAGGGAGAGACGAGCTGGCGGAAGACTCTGATTTTCCCCTAATGGGAGAAAGAGGAGGTGAGAGCAGCTTGGCACTCAATTGGTCATGGGAAGAGGTTACCCTTTTTCCGTGGCTGACTCTGACCTCAAAGTTGATGGGAAAAAAAACATAACAGGCAGCCAAAACTTCTCGGGTTGAGAATCTCCATGGGGGAGAGGATGACGAACATCTTAAGTTTTTAGCATTTCTTGTTGTCAGGCAAGAGTACGTCCTGCTTCATTGATTTCTCAAACAGGAGAAAGCACCTTTTTCCATGCACCTTTTTTTTCTGGCTCTCCCTTAAATGGAATTGTGTCCTGTTTTGCTTCCTTAATATAATATCTGAAGTAAATATGCATTAGGTTTGCAAAAACAATGTTATAAACCTAAAACCTGTGTCAGAAAGACACAGAGCATGCATTTTGGTGCTTTTGAGTTAGTCTTGACTCTTGGGCCACTTGGCCTGGACAAGCCCCTGCACTTTCCTTGGAAAGATTTCAAAAGTGGTTTGCCTTTTGCCTCCTTCGTAGAGCTGAGGGAAAGACTGGCCCAAGATCACACAACTGGCTTTGTACCTATGATCGAACTAGAATTCATGCTGTCCAGCTTCTTGACTTGGTGTTTTAATCACGTCAACAGACAGCAGTAGTTATCTCCATAATTTTATTAGGATCAACAAAACACAAGCTTGCAGGTTTGTCATATGCCTTTATAGATGCTAAATACAAAACAACCTGTATATTTATATGTGGATGCAAAGAGGCCAGCAAGAGAGAGCCATCCTATCCTATCCTATCCTATCCTATCCTATCCTATCCTAAGAATGCAAAATTCTGTAGAATACAAAAACTTTCACACTGCACTAGTGTAGTGTTATATTTATTATTAGGTCAAATATAAGAATTACTCCATTATGCATAACATTAGTATGTAACTTGAGCAGGAAAATTATTCCTAATTCCAATTATTCCTAATATTGTTCCTGAGAGGACTCAGGAATTGAGTTTTTTGAGGAATTGAGGAATTTTTTGAGGAATTGAGGAATTTTTGAGGAATTGTTGCTCGGGTCTGCAAAAATTAATACATGTTTATCACAAATTATTTTTCTTTCTGGGAAATTTTAAATGAGCTTTCATAAAATTGGTGTTGGAAAATCTTAAATGGGCCTGGTGTGGGGCAAGTGATTTGTTATAATTTTCTATGGATTTATAGAACTATTATGTTAGATTTACATGCTATATGTTATATATGCAAACTTTTGTTAAATATTAATTTTCAAAAATTATTGCTATATTACTGATTACTATATTAAAATCAATGTATGTAAACTACCCAATATCACAAAGCCAACTCAAAAATATATGGAAAAGGAATAGAAAAAGATACTATTTTAACATGTTGGTTGCAAATGTGGCAATTGGGTATAGGTTTTAAGTAACAAGCTATAAGTGTCTTTTCTAAGACTCTTAAAAAAGGGATTGTCTAATTTTTCGGCCAACTGGGATTCTATGGAACCTTAGCTATTGTAATTGAAAAAATATGTTTAAAAATATATGCCTTACATGGTGTTAATGCTTGCAACTGTAGGAATTTTGAAATGCTGCAATTTGATTGCTAGGGCCTGAAAATTGTTACAAGGGTTCGTACATAGATTAAGAAAAGCTGCCTAGGTGTAACTTAATTTAATAAATTATCTCTTTTTTCTTTCTCTTTGCCATAATTGAATGCCACATGTTAACAGACAAATATGCTTATTTTGTCATTTGGCACAGTTCTTCGTTCAAACAAATATTTTCACCTGGGAGACTGCATTACACTTTGTGTATTTATATATAAGATAATATCTTATCCAGGATGTCTGAATTATCCCTTCTTAACTAGGTTAATGCTGTGGATCATATATAGAAAATGTAGAATCATAGAATTGGAAATGGCTATTGAGATTATAATCTTATTTGCAAAAGGAATTTCAATTAACATACTGGCTAGCTTCAGCTTAAAAACAAAGGACAGTCCCCTATTTCCTTACGTGCCTTAACTCAGTCTATGACCAGCATCTCACAAAGGGAGTTGAATGTTCCTTTGTACTTTGGCACATCTGGCTGTCCATGAAAGATAACCACAGTTGAATCTGATAACACTTGGATTAAAGACCATTAAGAAACTGAACTAGAAAGCTGGAAAAAAACACATGTCAGAGCACACTGGAAATTTATTTTCATTTTATTGCCAAAAACAAAACATCCATAACAAATCCCAAAATACACACTATGTGAATGTATACAGGCTGCACAGACAGGGAAAAAAAGACATAAAACTAATTAAGATAACTGCTCTCAAACAGACTCTCAATAAGATTTACTTTCCTTTAATTAAAAATAATAGGAAAAGAGAGGAAGAACAATTCAGAAGGATTTCAATTTTCCCCGTCTTCATTCAAGAAGATGCAAAAGTTCAGTAGTATTTAGTGATAGGAGAAAAACCATATTTCATTTTTGTTGTGATAGTTATATCAGGCAGTTGTTCTATGCATTCAAAAGAGGGTAGAACAGTTGGATGCTCCTAGATCTTCACTTACAGAAGGAAGCCCATCTTCATGAGTCAGTCCCCCAGTTCATTTAGGACACACTTTTATGTTAACTGCCAGTTACTTTCTGGGATCTCAGGCATGATTTTTTTAAATTTTACCTGGAAATGCTAGTGATAGAACATGTTATGTTCTTCACACTTACTTTATCCTCTGTTGATGTCTGATTTCTTCTCTGGATCTGCTAAATGTGCTCATTGTGTAACTAAATAGGTCGTTACACAATGAACTCACTGTTTATAACGATTGAATTTTTAGCATACAGCCTTTTCTCCATTAAAAATTCAAGTATTTCTGAACGTGCAGTTACTTTCTGTCACATTTATCTTGCCAATCTTCTGAGGACCAAAACCTATGCCAGAGGAAAGAGATTAGTTAGAAGGATAAAAAAATTACCATTGTATAACAGGAGGAATTGGAATGAAGAAAGGGATAGATACATTTTTGACAAAGGGATAGCAAATTATTTGTGCTGCTAACAGAGTTCTGTTTATATCACAGAATGAGAAATTCATAGTTCTTTAAGAAACTAAATGTTTTTCATATAGAGTCCTTGTCTTTTATACTGTTGTTTTCTTTATGATTAATGTAATAGTGATGAAGTAGCATGCCCAAATTTAATCTCTGCCTGTGACAAATATATATTTCCATTTTTTTAATTAAATCTGGTAAGCATAATATTAAACTGAATTACGCTACAGTAATTTAATTAAAGATGCAAAAAGAGAGGTCAATTTAGCTATTTCAACAGGCAGTGGTTCTAGTCCTTCCATGGGACCTTTGCCAAATGAAATAGATCTGTCATAAACAAAATATTTGACAGTGCAATATATATTATGTGCTAAAAGTAATTGAGTTTATGGGATTTAGCTCTTAAGAGGTAAATGTATGATTGTAACTCACATGAAATTTCAGAGTTTTGCACCTGAGTTCTTTCATTTACACAAAGTGAACCAGAACAATATTGTTTAAACTGAAACAGGAGATTGATCATTTCTAAGACAGAATCAAAACAATACTCCTAAAAATACACACACAAATGCTTAGCAAACCTGTATAGCAGGACTAATCACTCTTGTATCCTGTTTTAGATTACCTGCCTTCTTTTGTCTGAACTTTCCATTTGAGTCAAACCTGACCTTCTGATTTATTTTCTAACTAGATCTTAAAGGCTTCAATTTTCTTATGGACTACAAAAGGCAACAATCATATTTTTGTGCACCTGTATATGTATCAAAACATGATTTTTTAAAAAAAACCAAAAACATGATTTTTTTAAAAAAAATAAAAAATCTATCATAAGAGCGGTGTGATGGAACGCTTACCTCCCACTTGGAAGGTTGAAAATACAATCCTAGGTAATGGTAGATGTTTCTTTCCTAGGGTGTAAAGAAAAAAATACTTGCTGCAAACTGCATGGCATCAGGAAGGGCATTTGGCCAGTAAATGCTCATCTCCATCTAGTTGCTCCAACTCTACCCCAAATTAAGGAATTACAGGGTCATAAAAATGGAGCTTTTTAATATATCTATCATACAAATTAAACAGATGATGCATCCTTCAAGCAATTGAAAAGATTAAGCAGTGGGCTATCTGAGGAACTATTTTACCCCAATGGGATTGACTTGTCCTACCCAAGCCAGCTGAAGGAATATGCTATGAACCCAGTTAGTCAATGAATTCTGGCTAGAGTCCAGAAAAAGAGCCTTTTCCATTGTGACTCCTGCCCTTTGGAAGATGGTGTACGTACGCTTTCAGCTTTCCTAAAGGGACTGAAGACCTGATCCTGCCAACTGGCCTAGAGTCCAACCGTTCTAGACATAGCTAAAGGGCTAAGATAACTCCCATGTACATCTTGCTTTCTTCCCCCGAGCTTTGTCAGTTTTAAGCCAATTTGATGTTACTATTTATTGCTTTGATATTTTAAGATTTTTAAATCAGGATGGCATATAAATTGAATAAATAAATTAATAAACTTACACAAAATTTATAGCACCTTTACCTGAATTAGAATCAATCTGAATCATAAACTCTGAATTTAAGCCACTCCCATCTCCCAAATGCACACAGGAAGATCAGATAGGCAATTCATATACCTTCCCAAGATTTATTAGAACAGGGGTGAGATTCTACCAGTTTGTACCGGTTCAGTAGAACCAGTTGTTATGATTCTCTATAGTTCAGAGAACTAGAAAATCAGGCCACTGGCTGGCCCCACCCCTCTACCCGCTTCTCTGTTCCCTGCCCAGTCAATCCTTATCATGCATGTGTGACATGCTTGCAGCCTGCTTTTGCCCACCCGCCTGGCCAGCCATTGCTGCCTGCCTTCCGCTGCAGTCTTGCCTGATCTGATCTCCCTGGGTGAGTGAGGCTCTGCAAGCCCTCTCCCACTTGCATTTTGCCACTGCCGCTGGTCGCCTTTCCCTACCACCACCACTTGCCTTCCGCTGAGGAACACGTGCTCTCACCTGCTGCTCCATCTGCGAGAGCAAGAGAGTCTTTCCAACACAGCGAAAAGCTTGCAAGTCCCCCTCCCATCGGGAAAACGGCTGCTAGGCAAAGAGAAACAGAATAACCTGACTGCTTTTCTGTTGCCGGCCGAGCCCGTTTCCTGATGGGAGGGGAACTTGCAAACTTTTCAAGATTGAGGTTAAGAGTGTCCCAGAAGAAGCCGAGAAGCCAAGAGCAAAAGTAGCAACTGCAAGGGCGACAGGGGCATGTGACGTTTCCCTCCATAGTCCCAGGTGACAGCCAGGGCTTTGCCTCCTCTTTTCGTCAGAGATGCAGTGTCTGCCTCCCTTCACACTCCTTGTGGAGGGACACGCCCCGCCTTGCTCTCGGCTTTTTGGCTTCTTCCATGGGGCGTTCTTAAACTCAATCTTTAAAAGCTTGAAAAGCTGGAAGACAGTCGTTCAATCGCCGCCAAACTTGTCTTGCCCAAGACGACTGCAACAGAAGCAAGAAAAGCGCACCAACTCCGATACCTCTTTCGGAGTCTGGGGGTCACCCTGAAGCTCTCTGCACATGCGTGGGAGCACTCTCTTTATGTCTCACTAAGCCTCCCAGGGTTGCTTGGGTGGTTAGCAAGCAGGGGGGGGGGGGGCGCACTGAACCTACTTGCTTCATCCGGGGTGGCTTTCACTTTTTCCAGCCTCCTTCCCCAGTTCCGCTTCCTCTGGCTGGCTGCCAACAGGTGGGAAAGGCAGTAGAAACAGGCAATGAGGGCGCTGCTCTTTTCTACCCTCCGTGTGCTGCTGGGCCTTTTCTTTACAGTCAGCAGGGTGACTAAACTCACCGACCGGATTGTTGGTGACACCCACTGGCAGCTGGTGAGGTGGGAGGGGAAGCCCGCTTGGTGATGCAACCCTCCAGGCTGCTGTGCATTTGCGCCCACCCCAGCTTCCAACTCAAGCCTGATCTAGCGAGTGACATGATTTAGGGCAGGGGTCTTCAAAATCAAGAGCTTTAAGACTTATCCTCCTCCAATCATGTTAGCTCAGGAATTCTGGGAGTTAAAGTCCACAAGCCTTAAAGTTGCCAAGTTTGAGACCTCTGATTTAGCCAATCCTGATTTTAACGAAGGAAATGCTGAAGCAGAAGTGAACTGATCAATAGGTATGATGATCAGGTATTGGGATATTATCTATTTTAGGTGAATATATATTAAATAATCCCTTTGAATGATCTGGAAATACTTTTTACTTTTCAATAATGTTTGGATTCTCAAGTGACAGTGCTGGAAAAGAATGCAACTGCACAATTACACCTAGTGGCAACAACTTCTAAGCTAAAAGATTTAGCAGGAGTCACCTATTCCTTAATTACGTATTAACTGATTATACAATGTGTTATCTGCAGTCCTGCATTTGAAATTTAACTAAAATACAGCAGTTAAATTGCCAGATGTGTTATAAAATTTACAGTGATTGTCAAAAACAATTTAAGATATTAAACTTTAAATGATTTCAAGGCTATCTGAAAAACTATCTCGATATGAGCCAGTCTGAAGGCTAAGATCAGGAGATGCCCTAAAGATACCTTCCCTTTATGGGATTCATTTGTTCGAAATACAAAACAGGTTTTGGGATTACCTTGCTCTGTTTCATTAGCTCTTCATGTATCCCTGCATCCCTGAATAATTTAAACACTTTCTGCTGTAGATATCTTCTGCTTTGGTAATAAGAAGACAGTCTTTATCAATACAAGATGAAATATGACAAAATTCTGGAAAGCAGATGTATGGTTATAGAGATGATTGCAGTACTAGAGGTACTACATTGGTTAGAATAGATTTGGTTGTGATAATTAATGAATTTAATCCAGAAAAGAGTGATTAGATAGCCTAAAATGGTTTGGGTAGTTTTTGTACTATTAAAGGCTCTGAGTAGATAAGTCCACCAAGTATCTACTCACCAAGTCCACCAAGTATTTGAGGGTGAGATTCACAGGATTTTCTGAAAAGGAAAACCACTTTGGAATCTAAGAAAGAAGATGTGTCAGAAGACAGATGGAATTTAAAAAAAAGACCAAAAGTTTATGTCTGAAGGTTATAAAGAAGTTCTTCACTAATTCATTGCCTGTGAGGGATAGAACATTGGCATGAACTTAATGTAAATGCTTTTCTTAAATCTAGTTAAATAGAGAATTCCTAGTGCTTAAAAACATAGAGGGATATAAATATGTTAGCATATGACATATGTTAAGCAAAGAGACTTGAACCTGGGAAAGTGAAAGTGAAATTGCTTTTTAATATCTGTTAAATTATTTTTTTTTAAAAAGTATGAGTAAATAAGGTTTTGACTCCTTTGTTTTCTTGGGAAGGTATTCCCTTTTCAGAGCAGGGATTCCTTTTCTTTCCTTGCCCCCGCCCTGGGATTTCTTTGTCACAACTTTATCTCCACCCTCTCTAACCTCCCCCCTTCCCCCCCTGCCCGTCTCACACAAACGCACATACACAGAGGTTGGATCTTTCTTTCCTCCTGGCCCGTACAGGCAACACCGAAGCAAATGACTTAGAGTTGGCCATGCCCACCCAGTCAAATGACTACCAAGCCGTGCCCAGCCAGTTATGTGACCACCAAGCTACGCCCATCCAGTCACATGACCAAGCCATGCCCACAAATTAAGCCACGCCCATAGAACAAGTTGTCAAGAAATTTGAATCCCACCCCTGATTAGAACTATATAAAAGCATAGTTCATGAGCTACAACCATTACTTGCACATGACCAGAACTTTTCAGCTAAGAAAAACTCTCACCTTGGCCTAATAAGATGTAGGAAAGCGAAACTGGGAATAGCAATAAAACAACTCTTAATCATTACTCTCAGAATAATTCAAACAATTGATTGCTCTTAAGAAGAGACACAACACAAGGTCCTCCTGGGGGCAGCTTATTGTGGCAGCAAAGCAAAAGAACTCTTTTCTATTCTGGCGTCTAATAGCTAGTCACTCTGACAGAATTCATATCCCACTAGACGCCTGTATACTTTCCAGACTCCACTGGCCATGTCCCAGAAGATTGGGGCTTGGCAATTGTTGTCCCAATTTTTAAAAAGGGAAAGAGACATGATCCTTACAATTACAGACTAATAAGTCTGCTAAATACAATCAGCAAACTCTATGCCAAACACCTCTACAAGATAAATTAAAGGAGTAGCTGGATCTTGAGAATCTGATCGCTGAAAAGCAAGCTGGGTTTAGAGAGGGGAGAGGCACCATAGATCAGTGCTTCGTTCTTCATCATCTGATTGAAAAATACCTATAAAATAGACCTATGCCATTAATTGTCCAAGACAAATTCTCCTCATCATGGATCAAGGCTGTCAAGGCCAACCTTGCCAAACTAGGCTCTCCCCAGCTTTAATGCTTAAGATGGACTACGACTAAGCAAAACACACCTTGTGACAAAGGGCAGAAGACATCGAAAGGCAAATGGATTTAGGGAAAGTTCTGCTGTTTCTGTCTCTAGACACCATTAGATATGTTGTTGTTCTTGTCAGATGTTTGTCAGCTATCTTAAGCCAGTTGGAGTCAGCAAACCACTGGAAAGCATTTTCACATGGCTGCCTTGTGCTTCCATTGGCCGTCCTGTATGACAAGTATAAAAAAATATACCATTGACTTGAAAGACTCTGTTCCTGTGACTCAGAGAGAGGTTGGTGATTGTGGGTCACATACTACTTCGATATGTTCCTTTTACACTGAGATTTGGAAAAAAACATATTCCTGTCAAATAATTGCTAGGTATCCTGGCCCTTCTGACACTGCTTATCTCCAGTGGCTGCATAAGGATGAACAGTTCATAACTACAGCGCAGGTGGCTGGATTCTGTGTAGCCAGCATTGGAGATTTATCGCGAAATGCCTGTATAATTAGCCATAGTACGTTATATATACACAATGTGCAAACCTTTGCTCTGCTTCTATCCTTTCCCTTTTAGTATTAAACTGACAATGGGCCATGCTGTTTATGGATTGTAATTGTAATATAGTTTAGGTCATGCATGACAGATTGGATTTTATTCATAGTTTTAGTTATTTATTATTTATATACTAGAATTTTAATTGTATATTTACTGAATGATTTTATTGTTCTTGTTTGCGTCTCGGTTCTATGACTGAAAAAAATCTATCAAAAATTACCTTAGTTTATTTTCAGTGTACTTTAATGATTTATTTACTTTTAAAAATAACAAAGTAAATATTTCTTCTGAGAAAGAATCTTTCAGGAAGATGAAGATATATATATATATTATATATTATATATATATATATATATATATATATATATATATATATATATTAGTATATATATATATGGATCTCTGGTTATTCGGGTTTTCTCCCTGCCGTAGACATTGGAAGTATCTAGGCAGCGTTTCGAATGAAGTCTCATTCACTCATCTTCAGGCTTGTTTCTTTCAGGCTCATGTGCTCTCAGGTAATGTGAGCTTGCCAGCTGCTTCTTCCTTTTAACTGCTGTTTTTCTGGGGCGTGTGACTTGATCTAGGGGGGGCGTTTGCTGATGTTCTGATGCCGTAGGGGGTTGACTGTGTTCTGATTGGCTGCGCGTGTGTTCTGCTAGGATGGGGCGCCTGGCTGTGCTACAGGTTAGTTCTCAGTTGCTGGGGGAATCCCCCAGCAACTTTGAGACTAACCTGAGCCACAGCACAGGACCCCCCCTTAAGCCAGACGACACCCTCCAGCCAAATCAGAACACAGCCAACCCCTAACAATGCAGAAAGCAGCCAAACCCCCACCCAATCAAGGTCACACCCCACTAGCAGTTAAAGAAGAAGCAGCTGCAGCTCACATTACTCTGAGAAGCACAGAGCTGAGAAACAAGCCTGAAGATGATGAATGAACTTCATCCCGAAACGTTGCCCTAGATTACTTCCAATTCTACGGCGGAGAAAACACCTCCGAATAACCAGAGATCACATACAAATACTACAGCGCAAACCTCAGAACAAATACTAATATTAATATATATATTTTTTTTTTTCCAAGCTTTGTGCGCGGTACTTTACATGTGTGCTGTTTGCTTCCTTCGGGCGTCATTATCCCACGTCATTGTTAGTTCTTCTGTTACACACTTCCATACAGAAGCCTGAGGACTGGCAGATGAGATTCTGCTGAAACGTTGCTACAACTTAACAGAACTACAATGACGTCGGATAATACCCGAAGGGAAGCCTAACAGCACACACCACACACACACAACACACACACACATATATATATATATATACACACATATTATACACACTTGATTTTAAAATGCATTTAAACTAATTTGTCCAAAGTAGAAATATTCTTTAAACGTTTATAATAAAAGTGTTAAACTACCAGTATTGAAAAACACGTATAATATTGAATTGCATAAATATATTTATTAAAATTGTGTTTGTAGGCTGCGGGAACAAACAAAATAATTTATCCATTAGGGAAGGATCTAAGAGGATAATAATTGTCCCTTATTAATATAGTACATTGAAGTAGAATATTCCAGAGTGAAGACAAGAAGAGAGCCCTGTCTATCAGTCTTCACAAACGGTGAACACGTATCAGTTGCCAGCAATACAATAGCGTTTAAATTTATGATCTTTGGCAATTTTCCAAGCCTATAAAAGGAAAGCATAGCTCAATGGATATCTTAAATAAAGGTTGTTTAAGGCCCAAATTGCGGTGCAACAAACTTCAACTTCGTTACATTGACTTGCCATTATATTATTGCTGTCCTTGAAGACCATCATGAAAGCTTCAGTTGCGGTGCAAATAATCATTTCTGGTTCAGTTGCTTAACTGCCACCATTACACTGACACGAGGGATTCTGTTGGCCCTAATGAATATTTCAGAGTGCTAGCCTCTATAATTAAATCTATATTAATATTATTATTATTATTATTATTATTATTATTATTATTATTATTATTTAAACTATTAAAAGTGCTAGTTGTTACTTTTAGAGACCCATATTGCTTTACATCTGCCTGCTTGGTGTGACCAGAGACCATCTGTTAATGATTCCCCACTTTCTATGAGATACGATGGTAGAGGGCCTGATCATTCACGTTCTCTGTGGAGGCTCCCCTCCTAGAGAAGAGGCAAGACTGCTGTTCTGGAATGGCTTTGGGAATTAAATGTGGAACCCTAAGGTAGTTTTGTTGTTATTGTATAGTAATTCACTTTTATTCTATCAATTGCTTGTATTAGTATCAGTATAGTGTCTAAAGTCATTGCTAAGTGTCTACAATAAGTAAAGAGAAACTGTTTCAGGCAGGTAATGGGTGTAGGGGGTAGCATTGATCCTTATGGTAGTCCATTATTCAGCTTATGATATCTGCTTCTATTGAATTCTTGAAATAACCTATTATTCAACATCTTGTCAATCAAGGCAGTGGTGTTATGATAAGATGTAACCTTGGTTAGTTTGAGAAGAAGTCCTTCTCCCCAGACAGTATGATAGACTGGCAACGGTCAAGAAAAACAGACATTTTCATGATTTCATGAAATGATTTCAGTGGTAATTGTTCTTTCTTTTCTTTGCTTGCACCTTACTGATGTATAGTGGATGCTAATAATATGATTTCCTGTCCATTGAGATTTGGGGAAAAAAACTAATTCTGAAAACACATCTTTTTAATCTTTTCTATTGAAGTTCAGAATTAATATTAAAGTAACGCTTTAAATAACATGACAGTTCTGTGGGTTGACATGGTTCAGAGTTGTAGATCATGGTTTCTATACATGGTGAAATCTATGAAGGGGATTTCCCCCTCCCCTAAAAATAGGAAATAACGGTTACACATTATAGTGTGTAGTGTTTTGCTAAGCAAAAAGTCACCCTGTGCTGCATTTGCTTTTTAAGAAATCCTTTATTCTGGAATAGTTTATTTTATGAAACAAATAACCCCTACCAAACAAAAATTCTTAAAGCATTGCAGTCTTTTTAAATATGAACATTTATCATATCTATCATACAGTATTTATTATGCTTTTATATAAAACCAGTTAACATTGTATGAATTAATGTGCTAATGTTTGC
The DNA here is from genome assembly GCA_004320025.1 of Laticauda laticaudata. Taxonomy (NCBI): domain Eukaryota; kingdom Metazoa; phylum Chordata; class Lepidosauria; order Squamata; family Elapidae; genus Laticauda; species Laticauda laticaudata. The sequence goes on along the minus strand of BHFT01020349.1, from coordinate 42,236 downwards.
TGTTTACCTTGTCTATCTTCAGAAAGAAACATGGAAGCTAATAGAACAAGAAATTTTCTTATTTTCAGCTGTTGTTGACAGCTCTGCTAAAGTGAAAGCCAGTCTTAAAAATATTTTAAACCATAAAACAATAGTTCTTGCTTTTTTTATTCCTCTCAAAAAGGGAAGGCTAAAAGTAGCATTTATCTTATTAGAGTGCAACATCAGGTTTATCTCTCAGAAATAGTCCAACTGCTTCCTGAGGATTTGGATTCATATGGTTTCCTGCTCTTGGACTTTTAACAGTAAGCAGCAACAACTGCCAAATGTTCCAGCTCGTCCTAACTAATTGGAGTTATTTATATGCATTCCATCCACCCTTACCCTCTTCTCACATGCATCAGAGACATAAAGGAAAGTCCTAACGTCTATTTCAATATTAAAATGTGTAACCTCCAATTTGATTTGAATAGTAAAAGACAAAGAAAAATATACAGAATATAGGAGTTGGATTTATCAAAATCATTTTAAGCAATTCTAAAAACAAAAATAAACAAGCATAATTGCATGAAGTTGGACAACAGCTGACGAAATATATTTCGACAGCTTGTATATTTGGGCTTCCATTGTAAACTATTGCAATTTTGCTGAAAATGAAAAATCAGTGAAATACAGTTTTGTCAAAATTTCCTCTCAAGAATTTGGAATATTCTACCTTGGAAATATATAATTGACAAAGCAATGTTCTGAATTAATAGCAGAGAATGAAGGGAAATTTCAGAATTGTAATAGTCTGTGAGAATAAATTTGAGAAACAGGAGGAGGAGGAACTACAGCCTAGGTGTTTTTGTCTCATGTCAAAAATACAGAAAATAGAAAGAGGGAAATCATTAATTTAAATTTTAAAAATTAAAAACTTTAATAAAAAATATAATATTGTCTGGTGCTAGGCCATATTAATGGAAAATATTAATGGCAGAAGTATTTCTGACCAGCAAGTCATTCTGTGTCCATATCTGTCCCAGGGGGCAGTGCAAAAAATGTTAGTTGTTTGAATAGTGCCACATTCACAGTAAGCATCCTTATCCTCAGAAAGGAACACCCATTTTAACATATGTTCTTTAGTTCTAACTTTAGTTGGCTAGAACTAAATGACACATGTTAAAATGGGTGTCTATTTAAATATCCCCAAACTGTCTACTTCCTCTCCAGGCAACTCTTCAAGTGGTTCTATCCAATCATAAAAATATTTTACTTGAGATTTCCATCTTTTTAGTTCTTCTATTTGAGGTGTGGTAACAATCTCAGTGCAGTCGAAAAAAATCCTTCTTGATTTCAATCTTTTTGTAGGGGATACTTGGCCAAATAATGGGTGTGCTGGATCATGTAACACCTTTGCATGTACTATGTCAAGTGCCACAGTTCTTCTAACACCTGGTGGGACTATTCCCTATACTATATTGACAGACTATAAAGTTTGTCAAGTGGGGGGGGTGCAGTCATCCAGTAACAATGCGGTATGTATCATTAAGCACCCTATCCACCTGTGTAGAATGTACAGACCAGACCCAAATGGAGTAGGCGTATGCCATTGAGTAACAGTGCAAGGATGGCCATTCATAGAATAATGGGGTGGGCACCCCCAAATACTTTAATTCCAGCCATCTTTCTTAGAAGATTATTATTGGTAATTATTTTTGATTATTTTTGCTTTAAATTGCAACAATACATTTTAAAGGTAATGTTTGGTCCAGTATAATGGTGTCTCACCATGGTAACATGGTGTCTCACAATGGGCCAGATCCATGATGGCGAACCTATGGCACGCATGCCATAGGTGGCATGCAGAGCCATTTGTGCTGGCACATGAGCTGCAGGCAAACTTACCTCACTGCGCATATGCATGCCTCACAGCTGATTTTCAGCTGGTTTGAGGCCTTCTTTGGCCTCCCAGAGGCTTGAAAAAAAGCCTATGCAGGCCGAATAGGCCCATTTTGTCACTTCCTGTAATACCAGAAGTGACAAAAATGAGCCTAATTGGCCTGCAGAGGCTTTTTTCAAGCCGAAAAAGGTCTCAAACCAGCCAAAAATCAGCTGTGAGGCACAGTACAGGTAAGGGGGTTGGCGGAGGGGTGGGATTGCACTGCATGCGCATGGGGCGGGGGCACGCACATTGCTTTCTGGGTGGTGACATATGAGTATACACACGCCAGGGCACACACAATTTTTGGCACAGGAGCCCAAAAAGTTTAGCTACCACTGGGCCAGACTCATTCCATCTCAGATAATTTTGAGCCTACATCTGGCCTGTTTGTTTTTGAGATCTAATGCACAGACATTAGTTTTTGATGGATTAGGTTTTAGTACATTATAATATTCCAACATATTCTCCTCCATGCTGCATCGAGAGCTCAGGATGGGTTGACTCCTTCCCATGGCGTCATTTAGCTGAGTGTGTATGAAGATATAAAAGCCAGCCCCTGGGAGAGACCCCAGCTTTTGACTCAGCTCCTTTCAGTCAGTGCGTTTGTTAAGATAGCAGTCACCAGCGATTCTTCAGTACTTTTTCCTCGCTTCAGGCAGCTCCAGGTTTGGGCAGTGTCTTTCCAGGAGCGACAGGACTCCTCCTGCAACGTTGGGAGCAGCGTTGCCAAGCACTGTTCAGGCAAGTTGGGCATGTCTGTAAACTCCCACCAACCTGCATGTTTGAGCGGTCATAAAAAGCAATCGGCAGACTGATAACAGCGTCAGCCAGCTGATCGTGCGGCCAGAAGCCGCCCTCTCTTTTTGCTGACTTCGCTCATGCTCTTTATAGCCTAAGGAGCAATTCTTTGATCTCGGTGCCTGTTTCCCCTAGTCAGTGGTCATCTTGGATTGAAGGCTTCCACCACGAGGTGAGCAGCCATTTTGTAAGCCCGGGGTCCAATTTATATCCTAAGGAGCTTAATACAAAAAAATTCCAAACAGTTTCTTTCATCAACAAGAGCCTTTATTCTACAAAGGGAGCAAGATAAGGTCAGGCAGAGTTTTACCCCCGCCCCGCCCTTGGAACAGTCTCTTAATTCCAATAATGGGAAAAGATGTAGGCAACGCACCCAATCAGTCCAGATGGAGGTGGCTGCTAAAATCAGAGCTAAGGCTCTAGCCCCTAAGAAGGCAACTCAGACTAATTTGAGGGCAGAAAAATGCAGACATGCAGCCCTAGAGAGGCAGTTCAACAGAACTATTCAATAGAAGGGAATACAACTACAGCATGTTTCAGGTGATACCTGTGGGCTCCAGCCAAGCCCTCCCAAGGGAGGAGAAGTTATGAGCCTTTCCATCCTCCATCCTGGTCTCCTGAGGCTTTTGTAGTACAATCCAAGATGTTGTCTCATTGGCCATTAGGCAGGGATTGGCTGAAGGCTTCAAGCAAATTCTTCGACCTCTCTTCCATTGATCTCACAGAGGTTTACCTCCACATCCCCATTTGGCCTCCTCATCGTCAGTTTCTCCATTTCTGTAATCAGAATACCCATTACCATTATCGAGTACTTTGCTTTGACCTCTCATCAGCTTCTAGGGTCTTCACAAAGGTTCTGGCAGCATTGATGACATCTTTGCATTCTGTTCCAGTGAGGATCCAATGCTACTTGGACGACATTTTGATTCTGTCCTCCATCCATGCAGCCCATCGGGATCTGCAAATTACCTTGTCATATCTCCAGAGCCATGGATTTTTCCCCTCCCATCCACTCCAATGGTTCCTGCTATGAGCAGGAGCCAGCCACTCATCCATCCAGGTCCTGCTTCCGCCACAAATCCGGAGATCTCTCAATTGGTGGCGTTCCCCATTAATCCCAGAAGGGACTCCTGTTCAGGGTCTCTCCATTTCCTGACTCTGAAGGTAGTGTTTCTCATTTCCATCACTTCAGCCAGGCGGGTATCTGAGCTCGCTGCTCTTTCTATGAGACAGGACCTTTGTTCCTTTCACGATGATCGGGTTGTTCTCTGTCTGGACCCCTCATTTATTCCAAAAGTTAACACCTGGTTTCACAGGTCCCAGGACATTGTGTTGCATGACTTCTGTCCCCTCCCGCACCATGACTTAGAGCGGCAGTGGCACACGCTAGACGTAAGAAGGGCTCTTAAAATATACATTAAGCGCACTTCCTCCTTGGGGAGGTCGGAAGCCATGTTTGTTTCCTTTTCTCTTCACACAAGGCCTTTTCTCCTACTGTTAGCAGGTGGGTCAGATCTTGCATTGAGCAGGCCTACAAAACTGCGGCCCTTCTGGTTTCTCGAGGTCTGATGGCGCACTCTACCAGAAGCACGGCCACTTCTGCTGCCTGAGCGACCCAAGCACCCTTGGAGGAGATATGCCGTGCGGCCATGTGGACATCCCCATCTCCTTTCATCAGACACTACTGTCTGGATGCCTTTGCCTAGCGACTGCAGCCTTCAGCAGATGGGTGCTTCAACGAGTGGTTCAACAGTCAGTATGATGAGCCAGACGAGGACCCGCCCTTGGACATGCAAGCTTTGGTATGTTCCATCCTGGGCTCTCGATGCAGCATGGAGGAGAATGGGCATTGGTAGAAGTTACCCTGAACATCCTATCTATGCTGCAAGAGAGCCCACCCCTCCCTTGATTTGTCCGGAGAGGGTAAGTCATATTTCTGTATTTTGTGCTTTCAGAGACACTTTTCAGTCTGTCAAGTATCTTCGCCAAAGCTGGGGTCTCTTCCGGGGGCTGGCTTTTATATCTTAATACAGACTCAGCTAAATGATGTCATAGGAAGGAGTCAACCCATCCATCCTGGGCTCTCTCGCAGCATAGATAGAAAGGGTGTTCAGGGTAACTTCTACTAAGGCCCATTCTTAAGAGCCAGTGAAAGTTTGTCTTCCACCTCCTTGAAGTTTATTTGAAGTTTATTCCCTGAACAGTAAATGTCAAATCATCACATAGATAAAATACAATATATCACATTGTCAGTAAATTTTATAATAAATAAAGACAAATTTTATTATATGAAATGGTATTTCACTGGATAAAAATGTGTAGTTTTTATATTTTTATATATGTATTCAGAGGCAATTGGAAATGTAAGGAAATTGGAATTTTGGAAATTTTGCTTACTTTTCTGTATTTCTAAATGTATTTGTAGCATTTCTTCACATTGTGAAAAAATGTGCATTGTAAAAGTAGCATTTGCAAGGTTAGAGCCTTCTCATTCATTGTTTGTATGTGAGAGAGTTGAGGAGGTTTTGGATTAGGTAGATGGCTTGGCAATATACTGTAACTTCAAATACCAGTCTTTGTGTTTTGATTCTTAAGATGATAAAATGAGACAAGATGTTTACCTATAGAATAACCTTCATGTTCATTTAAAATAGATATGCAATTTTATTGTTTAAGATAATTTTCAACATGAACTACATCAATAGAGTAATTCTTTGCATTATAGCGCAGACAGAAAGTCAAATTAAATTACTTTATTCTGGCAATTCATAAAATAAAGTTTAATTGTTAAAAATATAATTATAAATATACATGTATAATTATTTCATTATAAATATACATTTATAATTATAATTTTTAAGCAATAATATTTAATATCTGTTTTAAATCAACACGAAGATTATTCTATAGGCAAACATCTTGTGTGTGTGTGTGTGTATGTGTGTGATTTTTCATTCTTCTAAGTCCTGTTAAATTCTCAGTTGCACATTTTTCTAACTATGCTTGCTTATTAATCTTATCTAAACGGCAAATGTACCTTCACTAGTTTCAGAATCCTCTAATTATTGACATGACTATTTGTATGGAGTTGGCACATGGTGAAAAATTCATCTTTGGAACAAAACACAATGCAACTCATCCTACCACAGGGGTTTATTGTAGATTAATCTGCATAAAGTTGCAACTTCAAAAAGTCTAGTAATTGCTAATGCCATTATCATTAATAGACAATTTCTTAAGACATGACATTTCCAGATATTTCAACTCCAAGTAGAATTAAAGTGTGAGAACTAACAAGAAAGAATTGGGTGTTGGCTTACTTCCATTCATATGTTGCCTTTATATGAAAAATCAAGTTTTTGTTTTTCCTTGCTTGATAACATTTAAAGAAGTAAAAGGTTGTACTCCTTGGGATTGAGTTTACAAAACATTTTGCCATAGATATTTATTATTTCATTATTTGTAATTCATGATTGTGATAGAAAATATTAAACACTCTGCAAAAATGTAAATACCATAGGGAAATAGCTTGAAATGTTAGATAAAGAAGAATGTATCAGGGAAATGAGATTTTTTTCATTTTCATTTTTATTTTTTCCAACACAATGGAATGTTGGAAAGAAGATATGTAGACAGTTCTGAGATTCTTGTCCATCAGCAAGATAACTTTCCAAAAATGTAACACAATAGGACCAAATTTGGTGTTGAAAAAAAAAGAGCAAAGGAAAGATTGAATTTGAAAATGGTCTTGGGTCTGTCTGGGGACTGCAGAACAAACATTCCTGAAAAATTCCTGCAATATATCCCTATGAGAGAGGCAACTGCTAAGCTTCATTGTGATCAGAGCAAAACATATAGAATAGAATAGAATAGAATAGAATAGAATAGAATAGAATTTTTTTTGGGCCAAGTGTGATTTGTTTTGTTTTGTTTTGTTTTGGTGCAAATGCTCTCAGTGTTCATAAAAAGAAAAAAATACATTAATCATAGGTATAACACTTAGGTAATAGTAGTTAAAGGTCTCTTCTGTCCTTGGAAACCATGCTCTGCCTATTTTCCTTGTTTTCTTTTTTTGTTAATATTAACTTCTGTTCAAGTTCTTACAAAGACATTACCATCTACAGGGATGTTTTCCAGGGATATCTTTTGAGCTGAGGGAGATGTGTGAGCTTCACTCCTGTATATTAATAATGTTAAAAATTAGGGTTGTGGAGCCTTTGGAATTTAAAGAAAAGATGTGTGAATATCCAGCTTTCATCTCTAATTCCTTAAAAGAACAATGGTCCCACATTTGCTCAATTACTTTCTGCATTTTCTATTATCCTGGAAAGAGGATGTTTAATATGAGAAATTGCAGGCAATTGCTATTGTCACATTCCCATGCATATTTACAACATGCTAATAAAAGGAAGCATATGGAGGCTACATATTATGGGCTTCATTTTATGCAGTGTTTTAATCTTTTCTGAAATCAAGTTTAATAAAATATTCCATGTTTTATGCCATAATAAAATTCTGTTTTGATTGAAATAGGCAATTTAATTTAGCTCTTTTTATTATTATTTTCACACAAATGAATGCAATGTGCATTTGATTATCCTATTTATATATGTTACTACTGATTTTATCATCAAAGCATCATATATTTTGAAACCGTACATTAAAAACACCCGGCCACCAGCAAAAATAGTCATTCATTCTGAATCCTATAAACATTACTGTTTGTTCATACAAATATTTAATTCTTTGACAGAAGCATATATATTTGATTTTAGTATAATATGTTTCCCCACTTAATCAGTGTAAACAAAATTTGCTGCATATTTAGAAATAATAAAAGCAATACACATAATTAATGAAGTAAGTAGGGCTTTATGTTTCTCTCAATAGGACAAAATAAATCGGGTTCAAAATAAAAATGTAATCTTTCTTGAATAAAATGAATGAAGGAACTTTATTGTGGATCCTTCAAATCATTACCATTGCTTTGCTAGGATGGCAAAATGATCAATTCCACTGATACATTATAAGACATTTTAACAAAATTCCCAATATTCTAATAGACAAGAAATAAATAAGTAGCAATAATGCTTCTGTGCACACAATGATTCTTGAATATGGGCTTTAACGGGAAGTATTTAAAATTTTAAACATTTCAAATCACATGGAATAAAGATTTTGTGTCTGACTAAATTGTTTGTGACAGCCTATTATGAAACTTGTCCTAAATAAAGTTGAATTGTATTAACATTTATAAAGAGATGTAGTGTTTTCTTTTTTCTCTTTAGGATGATCTCCATTCTATTTTTCCATTGTTCTCTTGGGAGCATTTCTACTGATGAGCTATTCCTTTTCATATTAAAAATTTATTGCATAAGAATTCACAGTGAATATGAAGTGCAGTATCTAGATAGAGCATCAAGGTTATAAGTCATGTTTTCTAACATGGCCATAAATCAGGGGTAAGGAAAAACAGTGCTATGTAATCAGGTTACATATAGTTTTGTCAGCAGAAGAGCAATGGAATGCTACATTTCCTTGTAAAATATGGAGTAAAATTTTGAACTGTTAACATCATCACTGTTCTTCCTCTGCTTAGCCAGTTGCTTAGCTGTCATTTTGCCTTATTGCTTATAGTTACTATTCTAAGGTAGAAGGCTGGTACAAAGAGTGAACAAATAGCAGACATATTAAGAATGCTATTTTGCAAAAAAAAAAAAATCTATTTGTTAGAAAGTCAAAGTTAATTGTCTTAATTTATATCATTTGTCCACCCAAGAAAAATTTGGAAAGGAAAGGAAAATTTGGAAAATACTCTTATATAATATGGTAGATCAAAATAATAGACTACGTAATAGGTCACATAATACACCAAAGTAAGTTGTTTTAATGTCTGCAAATATTAGGATTTATTTGTTCATATAAATCTCTCTCACAGAGTATAATGCAGCTTAAATGTGCTCAGTTATTTGGGAATGACAGTTACTGTCCTTTATCCAAAGGGGTAAAATACATATGTGACTGTCTTTTGTAATCTGTTTACTGTTTGCATATGCTCACCCAACTTAATTTCAAAACATAAGCAGTGACTTTGAGGGCCTGTCACATAGGCCATATGGATGGCAAAAAGTATGGTAAAGAAGGACACAGGCGGGATGAGAAAGATGATTCGCATCCGTTGTTATCCCAGTTTGCTTTCAAAAGTCAGCCTCCAAATTAGTTGCGAAATAAACAGAGCGGACAACGAAAGGATAAGGAGACGGACGGGGAGGAGTGAACCGTAGCGCAGGATGGTTTAAGCAGATGCCCCACCGGTAGCCTTGCAGATAGGAAGCGGATGGCTCACCCGACATGCCGCAGGCTTCGGGGGGAGCACAGGCAAGCGGATGCGCAGAACAGGAGCGGATGAAACGCGGATGCAGTCATGGATGCCTAGCGGATGCTAGCTTGATGCAAAAGCGTTCACGTGGCATGTACGTTCTAGGTGTGTTGGAAGCCGGTGTAGACTTTGCGCATAAAGCGGGAGGGTGGCATTGCTATCAGCTCCTGCGGATAATATCCCAAAAGAAAGAGATGCAGCTCGCAAGCAGGTCACCATTTCAGGAAGGTGAAGAAGACCTGCTGCCAGACCATACATCTCCAGCCAACACGATGGGGAAAGAAGAAGAAGCCTGTTGCTACTCCTGCCCAGCCCTGGCAAGAAGGACAGGGCCACCATCCCATCCCCTGGCGCTGACTCTGCATTCTGCGGGGGCTTCTGCTGCTCGGGCGACTCGTGACGCTGTGACTTGCTTCTGGTCTGGTGCTGCTCCTGGTGCTGTGCTTCTGCTGTTCTTACTCTGGCTTGGTGCTGCCTCCTGGTGCTGGTGCTTTCTGCTGGTGGCTTACTTCTGCTGGGCTGCCTCCTGGTTGCGGCTGGTGCTCCTGGTCCTGCTGGTGCTTGCTGGTGCTAACTCTGGCTGATGAAATCCTGGTCCTGCTGGTCCTGCTGGTGCTGCTGCTGCTGCTGCTGGTCCTGCTTGGTTCGCTCCTGCGTTCCTGCTGGTCTGCTGCTGCTGATGGCTGCTCTTATCTGCTGGCGTCGCTGATCACGTCTGCTGGTCGCCTGACTGCGGTAGGATCTCGTCTGGGCTGGACTGGGTGTTGGTGTGTGGCTATTTGCTGCGTCTGTATGTTGTGCTGGCGGGTCCGGAATGGTAGGGTGCTGCGTGAGCACTCTCGTTTGAGACCATTCACTTGAGAGACCTCATAGGCTGTTGATGGAGGATGGCCCAGAAGGCGCGGACTCCATCCAGGGGTATGGAGAATAGATACTGCTGCGAGAATAGGGCAGGGAGGAAGCAGTACTCCCATCGAAGTAGGAACAATGAGGATTGGAGGTGGTCTAACGACCATGGCTGAGGGAGAATGTAGTACCTATGGCGAAGGGACACAAGGCTTCTATCGAGACACCAAGAGGAAAGCAAGGCGCTTGGAAAGAGAAGGCGGATTAGCTGGGGCTACACTTCGGAGGTTCCTCCTTGGGTGGTGGAAGCACATGCACACCTGGTACGGGAAGCTGCAACCTAAGAAGTCTGGCCAAGGCCGCGGTCGAAGTCACGCGCATCGGGAGACTAACGTGATGGCCAAGTGCAGCTTCTTGGAGGGTGAGGTCCGCCACCGCAGAGCACAGCCACCTCTCACAGCCATCTCTCAGGCCAGCCCACAGTAGAGCCAGTCCTTCTGGCAATGAGTCAGCTCCTGTGGGTCCAGGCAAGGTATCTGATGGAGCGCCCCATGACGGAGACCCCCTGGACAGCTCACTCCCCGTGGCGGTAAGCGCATGGAGGACCCCCTGACGGAAGTGCGGGAAAGCAAGGAAGCGGCACTGACACCCAGAGACTAACCCACAACCCAGCACCCAGGCTCCACCTCCAAGAAAGCAGCAGAGAGCCACGACCGGAGGGGCAAGAGCCAACTGTCGCTGCTGGAGATCCAGGGACACATCAAAAGCAGCGTAGATCTCCTTCTTCAAGCTGGTACAAACACGACTACCATCCTCAAACCGAAAAGTCCTTCCTCACCTACGTCAACCAAGACCTCATGGAACATGGGTCTGAATCAACAGTACCAGGTGATAAAGGAAGAGGATCACAGGTCTTCTGGCACAACCCTCCAGGCCCAAGCCTGAACCTGCTTCCCGACTCCAGTCGCAGGTCTGCTCCTCCACCCCAGGTGATGCAAGCCCTTCCAGGCTTTCCACAGGCCCTTAACCTACCAAGGCTACGGCATCCAGGAGTTCCATTCAGCACAGGGCAGCCCTTCCCAGTCCAGGCATAGGTACATCGAATGCCACCGACGCCACAGATGCCACCATGCCACAGATGCCACCCACCCACAAGATGCCCACCCACACGCCTTCACCTCGCTCAGCTTTTCCCTTTTCCCCCCCCCAACAGGACAAAACCCGGCCTTCAGAACATCGTCATCGGTCTTGGGACTGACACCCTATGGTCCTGGAGGAAGGGCTCTCTACCACGGGACTGACGCCAGCTTCTCTGAGAGGCTTCCCCACACCATCCATCCCCTGTTTGTCCTCTCGGGCCAGGCACCCCAATGGCTGCCTCAGACCAGCCACTTCAGCAGAAAACCAGCCATCTCCACAGCACCTGGAATCCTTCACCCTGGAGACCTATGGGCACGCCTCAGAGTGGACTGAGAAGAGTGCGAGGACTGGGTTGCTACCTGTTGATCTTTATCTTTTGCTTGGACACTTGACCTTGGTCATTTTGCTTTTACAGTTTGTTATTAATAAAAGTTTTCTTTGCTTCACACAACTTGGGTTTCAGTTTCTTTTATTAATAAAGTCTTGTGGAAACTTTTAAGGAAATGGTCTTAAGCCTTTGCATACTGTGGATGGTAAGGATAGCAGTGGGATAGACAGGTGATACCTGTGGGTATGGGTAATAGTTGTGGGATGGGTAAGACAGCATTGGGAATGGGCAGGGAACTTTGGGATGGGTAATTAGCTGTTGGGATGGTGTGGATACCTGTTGGAGATGGATTAATAGCTGTGGTCAATGGGTTAGGATAGCAGAGGGATAGATAAAACCTCCAGTGCAAAGATAGTGGACTGTATGGTCCACCCTCCAGATGCCACACCTATGGCCTTTATTATCAATAACAATTTAATATTACATGCAACACATTTTCAACTAAACACAATGCTTTATTCATGGCCTGTTCATGTAGGCCACTCAAACATTACATGGCACAATCTCATCATCGTGGATGAAGACAGGCCTGAAGGAAGTCATCCAATTTAAGCATCTACCATTCCTATCTTACCAGCTCCGATTGCTTCCAGCTGGGGAAGTTGCCACCAGTGTTTCAGGAGGTTGCGCTGCTTTCTTTCCCTTTAACGTGAAGCTCCTGTTTGGGGCTTTGCAACATCCACGTGTCTATCAGGTTTTTGCCGCTTGCTCAATTCACCCAGGCTCCCATGTCCCCCATTGCCTTGCTGGCGGTCCACACCAGCCTCTTCTGCAAGACTGGGATGTAGCGGGTGTGACGATAGATGTGCTGCAGGAGTGCAGCAAGGCTTCCAACATAGTACTCAGCAGGTCTGCTGCCGCATGCTGCCTGGGTGGTGAGAAGGTACTCTGGAACCTGTTGGTCCAGGATGCAAAGCTGTCTCTCACACCACCCGCTTGCTCTGGACAGCCTGTTTAGTTTGAACGATTCCTCTCGTTCACGGGTGAAAGGCATCTGGAAGTAAGTGTAGGGGCTTCATGAGGTAGGTTCTGGGGAGAGGCGTCATCCCCCAACGAGAAATAGGGCACATCTTGTGTGTCATTGGGCTAGGGGGTCTGGATCTGGAAACCGCATGATGAGGTTGCGTTCCAGCCCCCCTTTGAGGTCAACCTGGCATTGTAACCTGGGAACTGAAGCGACCCGTTTGCCTGAAAAGTATCGATGTACACAACTGTAGTCAGCATCAACATGGTGCGGGAAAGAAGGATTGATGCTGAAGAAGCCCTTGTAGTTGTGATAAGTGGACCCTGAGTTGGCTGGAGCTTTGTTAGGCCACGTGCCTTCCCTTAGCTATGGCTCCAACAGGTCTGTGAGGGAAGTCTCCACTGCTGATACCACGGGCATCTGCCAGACTTTCTTCCAGGCTTCTTCAGTGGAGGGGCACTGGAGGAGCTCCCCAGGGTTCTTCGATCATGGCTTGCACCGGCTCTCTGACCACAAGCTGATGGTTTGTGTGGCACCCTCCAGGCGTACTGCATGCTTCTGTACATGGTCCCTGAGACCGAGGTGGCGCAGAGTCAGTGCCACCTTCAGCCCAGGGTCCAGGCTGGGCCGGAAGTTGGTGTTTGCCTTGGTCAACGCTGGGTCTCAGCCACTCCACAATTTCATCAAACATGGCTGGTGGCATCCTCAAGAAGTCTGGAATACACGAGAGTCTTCGTTCCTCAAGCTCCACCATCAGCTTGTTATACAGTCTGTGCTCTGCTCTTCTGGCGATCCATCTTCGGACCCAGACACTTCTTGGCCATCTCCTTTTCTTCACGTCGAACAGGTGAAAGAGCCTGTAGATGGCTTCGCACTGTTGTAGAAACGATGGCGGCTACAAAAGGAGTGTGTGATGATCCATGGTGGAGATGAATGGATTCTGTTGGAAGAGCAAGAGCAAGATGAAGGCTGAAGAGGTCTGCACCGCAGGGCTTCTGGACTGAAAGTGAGATCCAGGTGATTTTCTCCCCTTTTTATAGGAAATATAGGTTTTCCGCTAGGTGTTCCTTTTGCATCCTCTAGATATTCCTGCAGACATCCTAAATATCCAAGATGCGTCCCCTATCGAACGTTTTTCCCATTTTAATGCTTTGTATGCGATGCTGCATCTGCTTTCCATCCTTTCTACGTCCGTGCTACTTACGCTGCGTATCTGTTCCGTGTCCGTTTCGCTTCCTCCCTGTGTCCGTTTTCCACTGGAGCGGATGTGAGTTGCGCGCGATGCGCAGCGTGATGCCTAGAGGATAATATAGCGGATGCGGTAACGGATGACGACGGAAGTATAATTGGATGTTTCCCCGTGTGGCGTAGCGGATGTTAACGGCTCTGGATACTTTTATCTGCTCAAAAGTTTTGTGCAGCTCAAAACTTTTTGAGCGGATGAAATCTCAGTAGATGGATGCTGGACGGATAGAGAGTATGAAAAACAGATGTAGTGAGTACAGAACAGATGCATCGCGTTAACCAACAGATGCCAAGTGTTTCTCTCCGTTTTACATCCTCTTTCCATCCGTTGCTGCTGTGTGACATGGGCTTTAATTTCCACTTCTTTCTGTGTTGCTCTTCAATGCTAATAAATGCACTCTTGTGCTTTCTTTGCCTTGTCCTTGAATTAACCAAATTGTGATAAAAATAGGGGAAAAATAAATGACTTTATTGATCACAAAAAATAGAAAAAGAATTAGACTTATTTGCTTTTGTATTTACTCACACTCATCATCTACCATGAGAGAGTAGGTTGCAAAACTTTTGATAAACAATATATTATCATCTCCTCTATATCCTAAAATGTGCTAATTCTGAAATATGGTTTGATAAGATAAACCACAATTTCAGGTTTTACAATGAATGTATTTAGCTTACAGTGCATATCTCTATTAGGTACAAAATCTACTTTTCTGTATTTTTTTTTGTACCATCTAATTATTTATTATTAAATTATATATTATTTATTAAATTTTTATGCTACCCATCTCCCCAAAAAGTGACTCTTATTAGATTTACAAACTTTTGTAGCTCAGATCTGGTAGCACTAATTTTTTCTTATTTTAGAGTTGACAGGTAAAGAACAGTTTGAACTATGCTATCACTGTTTGTTTCTAATACGCAAATTAACTAAATTTAATGAATCCAGGTGCTTCTGAGAGTCTATTTATGCTGTGGCCTGAAATCTTTTCCCTAACTTATTTTGCTAATGATATCTGAAAACAATTTTGTGTATGACAAGAAGTGTTAAGCAATTATTAATTGTTGTAAATTATTGTTTTTGCTTGTAATAACTTGAAATGTACTTTAATATTTGATGGCAATATTCATGAGTCTCAGTACATTACTTTATTTATGGCAAAGTTTATCAAAATAGAACTTCAAAAATAGAATCAACAAACAAATTTTATATTATTACAATTAATCTGGAATTAAGCTCCTTTGTATCCTCCATTACTGTCACTTCCTTCCCATTTATAATTTTACCATGTTTGTTTGGTGTTTTTGTTTTTTGAAATCAGTTTGGCTACAATAGCTATTCATTAAATAATGAGACTGTTACATGAAAATTGTCCAGTGGTTGATTATTAAGGAGATGCATGAAATCATTAATTTTTTACATTTTTCAGTCAAGGGCAGCATTTCAGAGGCTACATATTGTTTTACATGTTCTAATCTTTCTAAATAGTTAGTTACTTCTATTATTGTTATTTATTTTTAATTAAGAGTAGCATATTGCACATTCAGTAGTATCCTTTCACCTTCATGCTCCAGTAGTTCTGATGATACAGACTAATAAACCTGATATCAATTACTGGGAAAATCCTGGAAAAGAATCAAGCAATAGATCTGGAAATACTAGATCTGCGAATATCTAGAAGCAAGTACAGTTATAACCAAAAGCCAACATGGATTTGTCAAGAACAGTTCATCCAAACAAGTCTTATTTCATTTTTTTCACAAAGTGGCTAAACTAGTAGACCAGCAAAATGTAATGAACACAGCATACTTGGATTTCAGTAAGGCATTTGACAAAATAGATCACAATGTACTTCTTGGTAAGCTAAAAAATGTGGAATAGCATCAGCTCAAAAGAATTTATAACTGGCTGACAAATCACATTCAAAGTGTGGTCCTCAATGGAAATACATTTACATGAAAGGAAGTATGCAGTGGGTACCCCAAGGTTCCATTTTCGTTCCAGTACTTTTCAACATCTTCATATATGACCTTCATATACGATGAGGGATTAGAAGGGAAATTCATCAAATGTGCAGGCTACACTAAACTGGTAGGAATAGTCAACACTCCAAAAGATAGGCTCAAGATCCAGATGGATCTCAATAGATTTGAACACTGGGCCGTATCTAACAAAATGAAATTCAGTGGAGAGGAAAGTAAAGTTTTACCTTAGGCTGTCAAGATTGAACCACTTTACTTCTTTCAGGCCTAATGCTTTTCAACTTGCCAATGAACTGGGGGGAGGGAAATGGAATGTGGAGAATGTATGCAGGGATCATAAGAGCCTGGAGCCAGCAAGGTCACCACTGCAGGTGCTTGAGAAAGAGATGGACCATTCTCATAACAAAAGACCATCTCATAATTGGACAATGTGATGAAGAGTAGGGAGAAAGAGAAAGCATTGTAACAGGACAAGCATTTGCGTGGGAATCCAGAGTTGATTTCATTTCTTCAGTACCAATATGGTGTATCCAATAAAGTTTTACTTTTGGGAATTCAGTTCTCCCAAGAAGTGTTTTGGGTTCGCTAATTAGACAGTTGATTTTAAACCAGCTCACCTAAATCAACTCAGCCTACTCAGGTAAACCCCGAGAGAGCTGTGACATAACAATGTCAGGAACAGAGTGAAAAGCTGATGCCACAGTAAAGCCTGGATCACTCCCATTTTGGAAGGTACTAGTAGTCACTCAAGAGGATGCCAGAGTGCAGACAATAGTAACCAATCCAAAGTGAGAGTGGAGAAGTCAGAGCAGCCACAAGTGTGTGAGGAGAGGATTGTAGCCGGATCTATTTTCCCTGATCCAAAATGAGATGGCTGAGCAGACTGGGAAAGATAGCTGAGATAGATTTCCCCTTGGTTCCATCTGCAGTGGCCGTGATTTGAGGAAGCAAATGGAAGGCGTGGAGGGCTGCAGACTGAGAAGAGCCAGGGGAGTGGAAGAAGGAAGTATACACTGTTTGATGGGCACTTCTGACTTGGAGGCAATTCCTCGAAGGCAGTAAGATTTTGTTCGAAGTGTGGACTGACCACAAGGACCTGGAAGCCTTAAGAACCCCGAGGAAGCTGTCCCTCAAGCAAGTAAGATGGGCACAGTACTTTAATCGGTTGAACTTCACCCTTTGATACTTGCTAGAGGGGGGGAAGAATTTCCTTGCCGATGCGTTTTCTTGGATGCCCCAGTCCAAAACCACCCGAGAGGAAATAGTTAACTCCATAATTCTCTCCAGGCAACTGGAAGTACAGGTCTCGGTGAGGCAGCAACTCCTACTAGCCACTCCTCAATCAGCCAGTGGCATGCTACTCCAACAGCTAAAAGAAGCCATGAAAAAAGATGAATGGCTCAGAGATCACAGAGCCGACCAGGCAATGAGGGAGGATCTGATGTAGAAGGGAGACTAGCTGTATATTCCAGTCAGTCAGCGGACCCAAATCCTACAAAGGAGCCATGATATAAAACTGGCTGGACGTGTTTGATTTGTAAAAACTCTTCACCTGGCTAAAAGTCAAGTCTAGTTGCCCAAGATGAAGAAGGACATAGAGAACTATGTAACCAACTTCCCAGTGTGCATGTCTATGAAATGATTGCCAGGGAAAGACCCCTTTGTTGCTATAGCTGGTGACTAACCCTAACAGACATGAGAGGAAATTGCCATGGATTTCATAGTGGAACTGCCAGAGAGTAATGGCAGCACTGTAATCTGGACTGTGGTTGACCTGCTTTCAAAACAAGCACACTTTATTGCATGCTCGAAGCTTCCCTCAGCCCAGAAGTGGCCCAAATGTTTGTGCAGCACATCTACCAGTTGCATGGGGTCCCAAGGAACATCATTTCAGATTGGGGAGGGGGGGTGCAGTTTACAGCAGAGTAAAAAGCAAATAGGGTCAGCTCAGGGGCATAGTTCACGGTTTCATCTATGCACCAATGGGGTGGCAGAAAAGATTAACACAATGGTGGAACAATACCTACATTGCTATGTAAATTATGAGCAAACCAAGTGGGAGGAGCTCCTACCTTTCACAGAAGTGGCTTATAATAACATGGAGCATAGCATTACTGGATTTACCCCGTTTAAAGTAACTATGGGGTTGAATTTGTACCAACGCCAGAGTTTCCGAGGGAAGCTCCTCCCTCATTAACAATAGCTGAATCGACTGAAACCCTGAAAACTGCTTGGGAAAACATGCAGAGAGTTCTGAATAAGGCCAGGGATTTGCAAAAGAAACAGGCAGATCAAAAAAGAGCCCCTCAAAAGGAGTTCAGAATCGGGGAGAGAGTTTACCTGTCTATGAAATACTTAAAGCTGAAACCAACCTTGAAAGAAACTGGGTCCTAAGTATATAGGTCCATTCTCAATTGTTTGAATCATAAATCCAGTTACTGTGGAGTTACAGTTGCCTCAGATACTGAGGTGAGTCTACTCAGTGTTCCACTGTAGCTTATTGAAGCCCTTCCAAGGCTCTAAGTTAAGGCCAGTTGAGAACAAGCTGTCACCTCCTGTGATGGTGTGTGTGGGGAGAAAGAGATAAAGAGGATACTGGACTCAAGGTACTTTAAGGGGGAATTACAATATTTAGTGCAGTGAAAAGAACATCCCTCAGCCAATGTGGTGTGAGTAGGTGCCCAAAACACTAGTGCAGACAAGTTAGAAAGGTTCCATGCAAAATACCCCAAACAATCAAAGAGATTAGTAAAGGCTAAGACCAGCTAAGCAACAATAATTAATCTGTATTTAATATTTTCCAGGTGCCCTTTTCCTTCGAGGGTCTGCATGTCAAGATTGAACTACTTTGCTTCTTTCAAACCTAATGTTTTCAACTTGCCAATGAACTGGGAGGGAGGGAGATGGAATGTGTAGAAAGTATGCAGAGATGTGAGAGCTTGGAGCTGCCATGGTCGCTGTTGCAGATCCTTGAGAAAGAGATGGACCATTCTCATTACAAAAAACCATCTCATAATTGGACAATGTGATGAAGGGTGAGGAGAAAGACAAAGTATTGTTTAACAGGGCAAGCATTTGCATGGGTTTTGTTCTTCAGTACCAACATGGTGTATCCAATAAAGTTTTACTTTTGGGAATTCAGTTCTCCCAAGAGTACTTTGTTTTGGGTTTGCTAATTCTACAGTTGACATAGACAAGAAAAACTAGCTGTACAAGTACAGACTAGAATGAATTTGGCTCAGTGCCAGCAAATCTGAGGGATCCTGCAGTCCAAGTGGACAATCACTTAAATATGAGCCAACAGCGTGGATCTGTAGCCAAAAAAAGCCAATGCCAATGCAATCCTAGGCTGCATTAAGAGAGGGATGAAATCAAGATCATATGAAGTATTAGTGCTGCTTTATAAGCCCTTAGTAAGGCAACACTTAGAATACTGCATCCAGTTTTCTCACCATAATATAAAAAAAGATGCAGACAAAATTTGGAAAGAGTGCAGAAAAGAGCAGATGATTAGGGGGATGAAATCTAAAACATGAAATCTAGTTGCAGAAATCTAGTGAAGAGAAAAACTAGGGTTGACATGATAGCAGTGGTCTAGTATCTAAGGATCTTCCACAAAGAAGAGGAAGTCAACTTTTTTTTTGAAGATGTAGTTCCCATCTTCAAAAAAGGGAAAAAATGGATCCAGGAAACTACAGACCTATCAGTCTGACATTGGTATCTGGAAAGATTCTGGAAAGGAAAGATAATCAAGCAAAGAATCTGAACATCTAGAGGCAAACAAATTAATAACCAAAAGCCAATATGGGTTTGTCAAAAACAGGTCACCCCAAACAATTCTTATTGCATTATTTGATAAAGTGGAATGCTGTTGATCTAATTTACTTGGATTTCAGTAAGGCATTTGATAAAGTAGACTACAAACTACTACTTGATAAGGGAGAAAAATGTGGGTTAAAGAGCATCTAACCATTAGAGCATCTAATCCACCACTAGATGGATTCCTAACTGGCTGACCAACTGCACTCAATACATAGTTCTCAATGGAACTGCATTACATGGAGGGAAATATACAGTGGAGTACTCCAAGGCTCTGTTTTAGGTCCAATACTCTTCAACATCTTCATCAATGATTTGGATTGGATAGATTAGGAACTCATCAAATTTGCAGATGACACCAAGCTAGCAGGAATCGCCAACACTCCAGAAGATAAGATACAGAAGGATCCAGATAGACTTGAACACTGGGCCCTATCTAACAAAATGAAATTCAATGGTGACAAAGGCAAGGTTCTACATTTAGGCAAGAAAAGCCAAATGCACAGTTATAGCATACGTGGTACCTGGCTTGAACAATAATAATTGTGAGAGGGGTCATGAAGTTGTAGTAGACAATCACTGAAATATGAGCCAGGAGCGTACTGCAACTGCCAAAAAAGCCAAACAGTCCTTGGCTGCATTAACAGAAATAGAATCAAGATCACGTGAAGTATTAATACCACTTTATAAAGCCTTAGTAAGACTCCACTTGGAATACTGCATCCAGTTTGGGTTGCCACAATGTAGAAAAGATGTTGAGAGTCTAGAAAGAGTGCAGAGAAGAGCAACAAAGAGAATTAGGGGAATGAAGGCTAAAACATATTAAAAAAAAGTTACTGGAATTGTGTATGTCTAGTTTAATGAAAAGAAGGACTAAGGGTGACATAGCATGATGTTCCGATATCAAAAAAGTTGCTACAAAGAAGAGGGAGTCAGCCTATTCTCCAAAGCATCTGAAGGCAGGACAAGAAGCAATGGATGTAATCTAATCAAGGAGAGAAGCAACCTAGAACTAAGGTGACATTTCCTGACAGTTAGAATTAATCAATGGAACAAATTGCCTCCAGAAGTTGTGAATGCTCTAACACTGGAAATTTTAAAGAAGTGTTTGGACAACCATTTGTCTGAAATGGTAAAGAGTTTCCTGCTTGAGTAGGTTGGACTAAAAGGCCTTCAAGGTCCTTTCCAATTCTGTTACTGTGCTATTGTGTTATTTTATTTTATTCATTAGTTTATAATATACTAGCTCTATACCCATGCTTCGCTACAAAACTGTGTGATCTGGCTTAGTTATTGGGGGAGGAAAATAAGGAAAAAAATCGTGCCTCTGCCTACCAGCATTCATCAGCAATCATATAGTTAGCATCCTGTCAGTGTGTGAGAGAATTGATGTCTCTTGGGAAACTGAAACAGTATTTGCTGTGTCAGTGAGAAGGAGACAGCAAGGAGCCTGGGTGTGGCTTAGCTCAACTGTTCTGTACTAAAGCTGCTTGATACTCTGAAACTGAAACTCCTCTGCTTGTGTTTTGCATTTGGAACAGATTTCTTTTCAAGGTGGGGAGGTGAAGTAGAACTCCTTCACATCAGAGCGTGTTAATAATAATATAGGAAATACTAATGCTCTGATGGTCATTTTGAAAAATATTTTCTTAGCACCTAGAAGCCAAGAGGAACATACGTACCAAATTTCAAGTTTGTAGGCTTTATGGTTCTGGAGATAAGATAGAAAATAGATAATACAAAAAAACAAAAGGGAAAAGGGAAGAAAAGATGTTGACTTCTGGCTCCCTTTGGTGCAGTAAACAAGATAACATCAAACCAACTTTTTACTTTTATATAATAATATAAACTAGTCATTTCCATAACAATGAAGCTATTAATCTCTAAAACCCAAAATCAAATTTTCACTTTTTTCATCTGAAGTACCAAGTCCAGAAACAATTTCCAAGTAGAAACAAAAGTAATTGTATTTTTTTTCTGTGCTCGAAGCAGTCAGTTTAGCCATCCCTGCTAATTCCATCAACTTTTGCAACTATTCATCCATCATAGGAATCAAAGTGCCCTTCCATTTTTGTGCAAGACTAAAGTAGTCTTGTTGCCATCAGCATAAAATCAAAGTTTCTTTTTTATCTCAAAGTCTTTCCATTAAACCCAGGAGAAAAGTTTCTGGTTTTATCTTTATATTGACACTGAGAATCTTCTGTATTAGGTTGTGAATTCTATTTCAATATTTCTTTGCTTTCATCACATAACCACCATAAAAGATTCCTTCTTTAAGTTTGCATTTCCAATGTTCATTTGAAATACCTTTCTACATTCTTGACAACTTATCTGGTGTTAAATACATCTGAGTAAAAGTTTTGTTTTAAATCATAATTTAGTGTAAATTTTAGACCTTTCATCCATATATTCTCCCATTGTTTAAGGATTACATTATATCCAAAGTGTTTTGCCCACTGAGTCGTACAATGATTAACATATTCAAATTCAAATTTGATTACAATTTATAAACCTTAGCAATAATATGTTCATCACAACCATGCAGTAGTATTTCCAATTCATTTTTCACGTGAAAACCATACTGTAACTTTTTATCTAATTTAAAACTTTATTTCAATTGTAAATATGTGAACCAATGACAAGCATATCCTTCTGATTATAACTCCTTTGGGTTTGAGGATAAGATCACCAAAATTAAAAGATATTATTTGACCATAAATCCACCAGTCTGGTTCGCCGTCATTTCCTTTTCAATAAAGAGCTTGGGGGGGCGAGGGGGAAACACCCAGTGTTATTCTGTTATTTTCCAAAGCACCAGAAAGTAAAACAAGAAACAATGGGTGGAAACTAATCAAGGAGAGAAGCAACCTAGAATGAAGGAGAAATTTCCTAGCAGTGAAAACAGTTTATCAGTGGAAAAGATTGCCTTCAGAAGCTGTGGGTGCTTCATCACGGCAGGTCTTTAAGAAGGGACCACTTGTCTAAATTTGCGTCAGATCTCCTGTTTGTGCACAGAATTGGACTAAAAGACCAGGTCCCTTCCATCTGTATTATTCTGTTTCTGATTTATGGAAACAATTTGTGGAGACAAGTTTGAAAACCTGAAAGTATAGCTAACAAGGAACTCCCTAAATTGTTATTTGGCTTTACTATATTTTTAAATAATCACAATAAAGAACAAGGTCTAATTTAAATCAAAAAGACTAATTTAGATCAACATCAAAGAGCGTTTTATTTATATTTCCAGAATCTAGAGAACTTAACACAGCAAACATAACAACTTACCAGTTTTTTTGTGTGTGTGCCTTTGAGACAGTGTTGATTCCCAGCAATTGCCTGGACAAGTTCTTGCAACCAGCTTCCTAGTACAGACTATTGGCTCAGTATCATTCAGCTTTGTGCTAAGACAGGTCTAGAACTCACACTCAAATATTAATATATAGCATTATGAAAATAAAACTATTTAAACAATTCACAAATTTCTAGTGTGAACGTGATGCTAGCTTAGTAAATTGTAGCCTTGATACCGGTTACCATTAGTACAAAGTTTGCTATCTTGCTTCTGTGTCTCACTTCTGTTCTTGGCTTTGAAGCTAGGCACATCCTTAAAAATATAGAAGAAATGGTTACCCAGGAATATCAGGTCCAATAGATAAATGAACCAGAGTGGGGAGTTTCCTGCCTCATAGATTCTGAATCCTGAAAGCATTTTCATGCATTGCAATGTCCTACCTGTCAATGAATACTTCAGCTTCAACCATAACAACACAAGAGCAAACAATAGATACAAACTCAAGGTTAACCGCACCAAATTTGATTGCAAGAAATATGACTTCAGCAACGGAGTGGTCAATGTCTAGAATACCTGACTCTGTGGTTTCTTCCTCAAATCCCAAAAACTTTAACCTTAGACTGTCTACTATTGACCTCACCCCTTTCCTAAGAAGCGCACCAATGTGCCTACCATAAGCGCACCAACGTGCCTACCATCCCTGTCCTATTGTTTCTTTTATTTTTCTGAAATGTATCCATGTATTTATAACTATGTTTTTACTTATACCTATTATCTCGTAAGCAATTGACAAACCAAACAAAATAAATAAATAGAATAAACAACTTGGCCAGGGAGAGAAACCTCCCCTATAGGAATGCTCCATACAAAGAATGCTTTAAAGATCATGTTGGTAATGAACCTTTGTCTCTGATTGGGTAAATCTTGTTTCTAACAGCGTATAATGTGTATAATACTCTGAGCCACTTTTGCAGGGGTGTGGCTATTCCTTATATGCATTTTGTCTGTATGTTTTAGATATATTTTTGTCACCCAGCTTTTGCTTTGGCCATGAATAAAAGCTGATATTTTTGCAAGTCTCATCTCGAGTCTCACTCCCTTTGGCATCTCAGTGGCTCGGGGAAACTTCTGGTACCTTACATTACATTTGAGATTCTTCTAGTATTAAGAGTCAAAACATGACATTTATACTTTCTTTTTTCTTTCTGTTAAGATTATAACCTTGGGCCACATTGCATCTTCAGTCCTAGCACATTTTCAGTGTTCTCAGCAACTAACAAATTTGATCTCTTTTATGAATGTCCAAAATATACCATTTTTTTAAAAAAAAGTATGTTGTACTTTTTTGTTCTAGGAGAGAGGCACAGCTGGATGAGGAAGGACAGTTTTTGGTCAGAATTATTTATGATGATTCCAAAACATATGATTTGGTTGCTGCAGCAAGTAAAGTCCTCAGTGAGTAAACTTGACTTTCTTTCAGCATTGCTTCTAAAGAGTATAATGCAATTCAACTAGTTTTATGTTTTATGATATACATGATAGTTTACACATTGTACAAAAAAAAGTTTGCTGTAGTTCAGTCTGGACTATTATTTTTCAATGACTTGACAATGGTACATGCAGTCATTCCTAAAATGTTTGTTTTAAATTAAGAACAGGCCTTAGGACTGCTAAGGAACACTTTCTTAATAAGGGTCAATTGATCCAGAGGATCAATTTTCCTGTGAAGTGGCTAAATTTATATTCATATTCCTACATGCTATAATCTCAGTAAATATTGGTGTCCCCTTCACTGAAGTGGCTGATTTCTGCCACTGAAATGTGCATGTTTATACTGTATCTGCACACATAAACACAAGCATGTCTAATACATGTGAGCATTTATCATCATATAGTTTTCCCAAATTGTTGTTTTAAAACAGACTCATGAACTGTAGTTTGTTGAAATTAGACTTGTGAGATAGAAGACAAGATACTTACAATATATGCATTTCTCAAATGTATTTTGCATATCACTGTTGAACTTCAATTTAGAAGAATAAATATGCATAAGTATAATCAGAATTTTTGAAAGAATTTGTTTCACACAATCCAATCCATTGAACTTTGAGACAATTCTTGAAGCTCCTCTAAATGTGGTGGTTTTCTATTCTGAAATCTCTAACATACTTTAAGTTCTCATAAAGATTTTATAATTGGTTTTGAAAAGACATAATAGATAAAATGTGGCTTTCTAGACTATAATTTGCTGAATTTCTTGCTTAACAAAAAGCCTTGACCTTGACACTTTCAAAACATAGAATTTTATTCTTTTGTTTGTTTGTTTATTTTGCAGACCTTAATGCTGGAGAAATCCTTCAAATGTTTGGGAAGATGTTTTTTGTGTTTTGCCAAGAATCTGGTTATGACACAATCTTACGTGTCTTGGGATCAAATGTTAGAGAATTTTTACAAGTAAGTTAACTGAGACAAATCATCAATGGCTCAGTTCCAGGACAATTGAATTTGAACAGTGTGGTTGTTGTGGTACAATGCACATTTACTTAAACACAACAATGTATTTTATCAAATCTCTAGATCCAGAATCAGAAATCCTTTCATTCTGGCTACTTATAGGCAGTACCTTTAATAACACTAGCCCCCCCAAAATAATGTCTTGATAATTTACATTTAAGAACCAAAATAATATACATCAAACTTCAGTTTTTCATATAATTAGGAAATTAGTGGAAATTATAAGAAGAAATATATTTAAATAACAGTCTTCCAAAACAAAAATGACAATGAAAAACCAATTCTGTGCATTCATTTATCCATATATCATGTATGTATATATCCATATATCATTCCAAAATGCAACCATTGTTTTAAATACAAGTTTAATTTTATGAGTATAAAAATATCTCCAGTACATAATTTGAGAAGAAAATATTGCTAAAGGCAGTGCTAACGCAGCATGTAAATGAAGAATGGCTAGTCAATAAGTGCAATTTGAGGCATCCCAGGGGTATTTTTGTATTAATAGCATAAAAGAAAAATCAATCAGACATAGAGTAGTGGTTAATAAAAAAATACTTTAGGGAGCAGTCTAGTCATACACAAATATGCACTCTCTGAAGATATAATATTCATGAACATGGCAAAATATCAGGTAGCTTTAACCTTGAAAGCTAGATTAAAGATGGCCAGGTATAAAAACAAATCTTTTATGTTTCCACGTGCTTAAATTGCGTTTTATGCACAATTATTAACCACTAAGCAAAATGTAATGAGGAAAACATGATTGTGAATCCATATATTTCACTGATACTTGAAATAAATGGAATCTTTTATTCTTTCAGCTTCCTTTGATGTACTGTTTAAAAGTCAGAGTTATACTAAAAAACAATTTATCTAACAAGTACAGGTAATTCCAGGGTTACAAGTGTTCATTTAGGACCCATTTGAAGTTACAAAATAAATGTTCCCTAATGCTTACAAATGAGTCCCAAAATTACGAACGTTGCAGCATCATGGCAATTTTTCACCCTAATGAATGACTGCAGAGGTCTGCAACACTCACCTTATTTCCTAGCCGCTCCTCACAATTCCCTTCCCCTCCTATCCTGCCTCACCAGAGTCACTTATCTTTCAAAGATCTGTGTTCTCTGCTGCAGTTTCTTTGCCTATGAGGAATAGCAGAGTCATTGGAAGCTCCTGTGTGTTGTTATATCATGCTTCCAGCCTACATCAGTTCTCAGTTTGGTTTAAAAGTGTTTGGGCGCCTATGGGATGCTTAGAAATGGAATGAATGGCTCTGTTTTTAGGCACCCCTTTTGCAAGGAAATGAAGCTTCCAGCCTACATCAGTTCTCTGTTCAGGTGAAAAGTGTTTGGGCACCTAAGGGATGCTTAGAAACAGAGTGGATGGCTCAGTTTTTAAGCATTCCTTTTGCAAGGAAATGAAGCTTTCAATCCGCATCAATTCTCTGGGCAAAAAGTGTTTGGGTGCCTATGTGATACTTGGAAACAAAGTGGGTGGTTTGTTTCTAAGCATCCCATAGGCATCCAAACATCTTTGGTCTTTTTTTCCTGAATAATTCAGAGATTTATTTAGGCATGTACTTTTCCCTAAGAAATACCATGTTGCTTAAAAGGTTCATTATAATGCATTTTTTCCTGCCTTTTCAGAATGACCCATATTGATGCATAGGCAAGGGTTTAATAGCATTTGGAAACATCATAATTATAAGTGTTCAAGTGAAAGGAATTCACATTTTAAATAAACTGTTACAGCAGTGGTAGGATTCAGCCAGTTCATACCACTCAGGAGAGCCGGTTGTTAATTTTCTGAGCAGTTTGAACTGATTGTTGGAAATCATTAGAGCAGAGAACCAGTTGTTAAATTATTTGAATCCCACCACTGTGTTACAGTATCATGATTTATAAATACTTCAGAAATTATTTGAAAAAATAAAATAAGTCATTTAAATTTTTATTCAATACTGGCAAAGTTTCTATCAGTATAATGAAGTTATGAAGTACAGTACACAAAAATCTAAAGTAAGTAATCCATCCATTTTTTCATTACGCTTTTCCCTATGCTGCTGTGCTTTATTTATCCCACAAGCATATCCTTGAAATAGTGAGGTTTATAATTAGTGAGTTCAAGTAAACAGCTCATTGTATTATAGCGTATGTTATTTTTGTTGCTATATTTTTAATTCAAAACAAAACTAAATTCCGTGAGAAAAAAAAAATCTTCTTTTGGATAAATTTAAAACAAGCATGTATGTGAAGGAGGAAACTGGTTATGTGGTGCCTAAGAAATTAATTCAAAAGATCCTTGTTTCCTTTGGATGTATCCCAAAAGACGAGACTTTACATAACTCATAGGAGACAAATTCCTAGCTATGCTATGCTGTTGATTTGAACTCCGAACTTGGCAATTTGGTTGCAAAAAATGTTTCATCACTATTTGAGGACACATCGTCAGTGTGTTTTGAGTTGTGCTTGTCTGTCAGAACACTGGTCTTTGAATACCTGTGATGAAACACATGAATGTTTGTTCAGATAATTCGGAGTCATGATCTGATTTTGGACTGTTTGATTGTCTGGCTGTTGTTGCTGGGCTGTTACAGTTAAGTATTGTCTGTGATGCAGATTAGGATTAGAATTGTTTATCTGTGTGCTTCTGAGTCATGGTCTGGTTTTGGCTTGTTTGATAGTTTGGGTGGCTGGCTGTTGTTACTGAGACGTGATCCAATTTCTTGTGAGTTGGCCAACCATCAAACTATCAAACAAGACGAAACCAGATCATGAGTCAGAAGTACCCAGATAAGCAACTCTAATTTTAATCTAGGGCTTTTCTCATAACTGGCCATATGTTTTGAAGTTGTTATATCCACTCCTTAAGGAAGGATATGGTGGGATCTTAGGGACCTGACACTACATGTGCTTTTGGGTTACATTAACAAAACATAGCTGCATAAAATGCAGGTACAGCGATAAAGACTGTACTGTAATTTAGAACTGATGGAAATGATGTTGATTGCGGTAACTATGTGAATGTTTTTCTTTTCTATCTTAGTGTAAGTAAAAGTAAGTTTATGAAAGTAGGGGATACTTGCAAAGTAACAGATTTTCCACCCAAGTACTGTTTTCTTGATTTCCTTTCTTGCTTTTCAACACCTTTATGGGCTTATTTTATATATGATAGGTATACTTTGGATCTCTATTTACCTCAGCTTGAGCACAGCTTCTCTATGAGAATGCTAGAAAATTAGATTATAACATTTTCTTGTAATTATTTTCCTCTCAGAATCTTGATGCTTTACATGACCATCTTGCTACAATATACCCAGGAATGCGTGCTCCTTCCTTTAGATGCACAGATGCAGAAAAGGGGAAGGGCCTCATTCTGCATTACTATTCAGAGCGGGAAGGACTCCAAGATATTGTCATTGGAATCATCAAAACAGTTGCTCAACAAATTCATGGCACAGAAATAGATATGAAGGTAAGCGTCAAGATNGCGGGAAGGACTCCAAGATATTGTCATTGGAATCATCAAAACAGTTGCTCAACAAATTCATGGCACAGAAATAGATATGAAGGTAAGCGTCAAGATAAAGTCTCTCCCAAGAATTATTGTGACACTGGATAGCTCATCATTACTTTGTTATTCTATTACAAATTTTAAGAGTTAATTTTTATGTATAGGAAATTACAAATAGCAATATCAGGAACAGAAATCTGTGTAAATTATGTTTATGGCTATTTGTATATTAATTGATCCAACAATTCTAGAATCCTAAATGTGCTTATGATACAAATCAGGATTTGTCCCAATATTTTATTATCTGACTCAGGATGGGAGGAGGATTTTTAAGAATGGACAAAAATAATAACTACACATATTACTACAGAGTTTCCAGTTCTAGTCTTCATAAAAAGTGTCAGCCTTCAAGATTTTATCTTTTATTTTTCCCTTTGCTTTGCATCTTTCGGCTGTCATAAGTAACGCTGGGGGAAGGGGAGATATGGTTATGGGAAGTGAGCTGAAAACAGAATTGTATAAGTTGAGGGGGGCAAGGTTCTTGCTTAGGCTTCTATGCTATGCGCAGCTGCAACTCTATCAAAATATGTCAAGGTCAACAGACAGAAGCCTCATCACCACCTGGAGATGCCCACATGATGCTATACACAACTTTTTATCGGATGAGCCAATTGAACTATTGGGGGTGGGAACGTTGCCATCACTTTGTATATGTGATTTACGTGCCCATTTGCTCAGATTCAGAATTCTTTTGTTGCTACCACTTGATTTCCAGTAAAAGATATCCTTTTTTTTTGATTAATGGAGTCTAAGTATTTCTTTCTTGGATTTTGAACGGAGCACAAGCTGACAAAAGGGTTACTTGGGAATACTTCAGCTTCTTTATGTAAGCTGACTTCTCTAGTTGATGTCCTTCAGATACTTTGAACTTTAGTAACCATAATTCCCAACTCACTTATCCATACTGTTTGAGAAGTACCAAGTTAGGAATGACTATCATTACCTGTTTGGGTGAGGGCCCACCAATTCTTTCTCTTTTTGTGTCCTCTTGTTTTCTTTTTTAAAATATACACAAATAATAGACTGCATAGACTAGTTATAAAGACTGCCTGATTTCTGTTTTTTTGAATAGTATTTCTGCTCCATAAATTGAGAATTTCCAGTACATTATTTTGTGTTATTATGGATGACATCATATAGAACAGCAATATGGGCCAGCAGTGAGTGGTGGCAGTAAAAAAACCCATGCAATCCTAAATTGCATTAACAGAGGGATACAATCATGAGGTACTAATACCACTCTATAAAGCCTTAGTAAGACCACACCTAGAAGACTGCATCCAGTTTTGGTCACCACACTTTAAAAAAGATGTTGAGGCTCTGGACCAAATGCAGAAAAGAGCAACCAGGAAGATTAGGGGACTGGAGTCTAAAACATATGAAGAATGTTGGCAGGAACTGGGCACAGGTAGTTTTGTGAAGAGAAGGACCAGGAGAGACATGATAGCACTGTTCCCATATTTGAGGGGCTCCCACAGAGAGGAAGGGGTCAATCTATTCTCCAAAGCACCTGAAGGACAGACAAGGGACAATGGATGAAAATTGATCAAGGAGAGATTCAACCGAGAAATAAGGATAAATTTTTTGACAGTGAGAACAATCACCCAATGGAACAGCTTGCCTTTGGAAGTTGTGGGAGCTTCATCATTAGAAGCTTTTAAAAGAGATTGTACCGCCATTTGTCAGAAATGTTGTTGGGTCTCCTACTTGGGGGGGGGGGGGGGGGGTTGGACTGGATGACCTACAAGGTCCCTTCCAACTCTTAATCTCTTAAACAGCTTATAATACATTATATACTAGATATCAGAAACCAGGTGATATGAGAGTTTATCAGGAATTGATTAGAGAGGATAAATAAAAGAAAAAGTAGCATATATGTAAAAGAGTAGCATATATACTATAAGAACAGCATTATTTGACCACTGAAGGCACTGTCATATATATAGATTTTCCATAATCTATACCAAATTACTTGACACATTGAGCTTTGCCACGAGAACAAATTGATGCTGGGCTCATTATTGATGGTAGTTGGCTAGTAAGGTACTCCACAAATAGCCTATACCTACTTGGTAGCAGAATAGTAATCCCACCTGAAATAACATGGCTATTTTTGTGCTGGTTCAACTGAGGGATGGCAACAGTGGACCACTTTCTATTATGTGTTAAGAGTAATTCCTGCTTTTCGGACCATACCAAAAATAAATAAATGGCAGGCACCATTCAAGCATTGTTAGATAAAGTGACTGTTTATAGACTGAGAAGTAAACTAGATGATATCTACAATTTATATTGTACTGCCTTACTTCTGTTTTATCTTTTAAAGTGTATATGTTGACTGTTTAATCTGGACAGAATGGATTGCACCATGGGTGGAGGATAACTGATTTGATTAACTGATCCAGTTGAATACTTAAAAAAAGAAAACACCCTATCCTCACCCTATCTTTATTGATTTGCCTAACATGGACTAAGAAAAGCATTAGTGAAATTAGAAGTGTAATAGGACCATACCTATTGTCTAATTTTACTGAAAGGCCTTCCTAGAAAAGTCAGTCATAGGTAAATGAAATAGCTTTACTAAACAAAGACAATGTGGCCTCCCAAAGGAGGTGGTGCAAATCTGTGTATAATGCTGGCTGGAAAGGTGATACAATTTCTGGAAATATTTCTGTAAAGGTGATACAATTTTAATAATAATTGCATAAAATCACAAAATACGAAGACCTGCAAATAGGTATAGAATGACTATGGCAAAAAAAAAAGCAATTATATTATTAATAGGCACAGTCCCAAAATATCTGGAGCACCACCTGAATATTATCAGCATTGACAAAATCCCCATCAGTCAATTGAAAAAGGCAGAACAACTTACATCTTGTAATGGTATCTTTAATACTATCAAGCAACATCTGCCTATCCCAAATCCTTTAGAACAGGGCTGTCAAACTCCCAGCCCACGTGAGCCACGCCCGGTTTAGCGAAGGGGAAAAAAGTCCCAATACGTGCATCATGCTGTCATGACAACATAAATTTGGTACCCCTGCCTTGGAAGGACTTGATAGGTGGATAAAATGCCAGATCCAGTCTAAACACCTGGCTGACTATGCGACCAGCAATAATTTATTGAAATTATACACTGGCCAATTCCCAATGTTGTTAGGCAGCTTACATTCAGAAAAATATTTAAAAACAAAATGCAATAAAAAAACACACAGAGACAAAAACAGCACAAGACCGAACAACAATGGCAAAGAAAATTGACCAAGAAGGGAATAGAAAGAGCATCGGTTATCCTTTCTAAAGATCCAGACCCTTCAAAACTCCTACATCCTATATGAACATTAAATATTTTAAATGATAAGTTACTGTTTAGGCCTTCATCTTCGCATACATTATGATTTTTTTCCTCACATCTATACTGTAACTCATGCATATATTAGGAAAACACCAAATGTTCTTCCCTTCTGGTGCTAAATACATAAAAATGTTTAATTTATTCAAACAATATATGTGACAACAGAGCTTAAATCTGGAAAAGTAACAGGAATAAATTTATATAGAAATCTTCCCAACAGAGAAATGTTTACACATACATAAATACATAGATGCATGTGTGTGTTTATGTGTGTGTGTGTATGTATGTATGTATGTATAAATAACAGAAAGGCAGTTTTAGACTCTTCCTCTTTTTCAATAGCTGAATAGAAACTTCTCCTTTTGCAGATTCATTTTGCTGTGCTCAGGGAAGGAGAGTCTGCAGCATCTTTGAAACTTGATAGGCAATTTGACTTCATTTTTACTGCTGTTGCCATGGTGAAAGACTTTGAAAATGGTGCTGGTTGCTCTCGTTTGCTAGCTAGCTCATGGAGAAGATAATTTAAACTTTATTCCAGGTTGTATCAATGGTACTGATATTCTTGTTTAGCTTCTTCTTTAGCACACCTATCTCTAAAGCTGTGTGAAAACTTATGGAATATAGAGAATTCATAGAAAGGGAGTTGGCTTTATTTTTCAATTCCCTGCCATTTATCAGAATCAGGTGTTTGTGCTTGAAAAAATACCACAGTTTAATATTGAAGAGAATACAACTGTTCTTAGTCCTGTGAAACAATGGAAATTGGAATGTTGTCAAATTTTCTGGGAATGGAAAATACAACTTTTTGCAGCTGTTAATATTTTAAAGCTTGCATCTCATTCTAAGGTGTCTTTTAATAGATGTGTTATGTAAGTTTAAGTAAAATTCCTTGAAATGAGCCTTTATATCAGTAATATGTAGTAATATAGATTCTTTAACTCTATCAAATGCTTAGTTTGTTCAATGTTCCTATTGTGGACTGAGTATAATGCAAAAAATTCTGCTAATTTCATCTATGCTTTACATTCAACTTATTTCGCATTTTTGACCTTTCTTCTTCTAGACACATATTCTCCCTATGTCTCACAATATATTCTAAATCATTTGCTATAAATTTTCTTGCAGCTTTGCTGTTAGTGACACAGGAGACTAGCAGAATATTAAAAAATGAATTTTATCAAATTATGAAAGTTTACATTGCTAGTGCATATTAGTGTCAGCACTTGAAACAGCCTAATTGTGTGGCAGAAGGATGTTTGTTTTCTAGATAATATTTTGTATTGTTTACCTTTTTAATCTGGTGGTTAAAGAGAAGGCTTTGGATCGAAAATGATTAAACCATTTAGTGGTATTTTGAATATTTCAGTTATAGTGTTCGAAAATGTGTTTTTTGAATAGGTCTACAGGATTTAATTGATGTCTTTATTAAAACTTTTTGATTAATAAAAGCTGGGTATAATAAGTCAGAATATTTTAAAACATTTTTGAAAGCTATTAAATCACTAACTATCAAGCATTTTGGCTGGTGACAACTTTAGCAACAGCAGCAGCACTCTTATTTCTCTAAAATAATATTTTCTTAGTCAGAACTAAGATTATTAAGACTTATTTCTCCAGTCACAATGCGTCATCATTATTTTAACCAATAAAATGAATGAAGGTTTTGGTAACTAGATACCACTGTAATTTTAATATGTATGATATAGCTGAAAAATGACAAGTTAGACCAGGGGTGTCAAACTAACATTGTCACGGTGGCATCATGACTTTTTCCCCCTTTGCTAAACCGGGTGTGGGAATGGCCAATGGATGACACATCCAGCCCATGGGCGGGGAGTTTAACAGCCCTGGGTTGGACTGAAATCCATGTCTACTCAGAAGTAAGATATGGTGAACTTAATAGGATTTTTTTTCCAGATATACACAGTATCTTCAAGTTTTTTTATTTTATTGTGTGGTAGTTTGTCAGTGGTATTAAATAAATAGTATCATGCCAAGTACATTATTTTCTGCAATGGAGGTTATATAAATTCAGAGGATGGCTATGAATGTATGTCAGTTTAAATAACAGTGAGCCACAGGTAGAATTGGTTCTTTTAAATTTGGAGGAACCCTTGTTTATTACTCAGAGTTTCACCTTCTTGCCTCTGCCACAATGCAGCGAGCTTAAACAATGGAAATAAACCTGGCTTGGATCCAGAGACTGGTTTTGTGCACGACAGAATACATCTCTTTTACATGGGAGATAATTTCCTCCTTGGGCAAAAGCTTTATATTATCAAAATACAATTTA
The DNA here is from genome assembly GCA_004320025.1 of Laticauda laticaudata. Taxonomy (NCBI): domain Eukaryota; kingdom Metazoa; phylum Chordata; class Lepidosauria; order Squamata; family Elapidae; genus Laticauda; species Laticauda laticaudata. The sequence continues at coordinate 7,732 of BHFT01020349.1, read as the reverse complement.
AAAATTGCTACTCTTACCTTTCAGGTTTATTCAGGTTTATTGGATCTCTATAAGGGTAATGAAAGATTATTTATGAATATGATCACAGTATGTGAAAAAATGCATTTACTGAATGCATGAAAAGCAGAGGTGGTATTCATCAGGTTCTGACCAGTTCTGGAGAACCGATAGCGGAAATGTTGAGTAGTTTGGAGAACCAGCAAATACCACCTCTGCGAGGACTCAGGGTCGACTAACTGACCCAGAAGAAAACAACGGGACGTGTCCTCTTGTCTCGACCTTTCGTCCAATCTGGAATGGGAAGGGTATGGGATTTTTCAGTAACCTTCCCCCAGGAGTGGGGAGGGAATGGAGGTTTTATCTTTGCCCTGCCATGCCCACTAAGCCATGCCCATCAAGCAATACAACGCCCACCAAGCCAAGCCCACAGAACCGATAGTAAAACAATTTGAATCCCACCACTGATGAAAAAGGGTTTATATTATAGCTGAACATCTGTTTCACAAAACTATATTGTAAAAGTGTCCCATTTGGATTGAATACCTCTAACTTAAAAACATTTATTATATTTCATTATATTTTAAAGTAAAAGCACATCTTCTTCACTGGCACTATTCTTCCTTTCTTGGTTTCATATATCATACAAACACTGGATGTATTCAAAGTATTGCAAAGGGACTTAGGTATTCTGGAAACCAGAGATTCAAATTGTCAAGTTATTCTTCATCATGCAAGGGGCTTTTTGGAACCTATAGTTTTCTATGCTGTAAATTGATTCTTCCTGATGACCCTCTTTCTTTGGTAAATTACTTGATCTGAAGAGCAAATTGAGCTTCAAAAGTAGGCTTTCTTGTTCTTAAGTCATCATGCCTTCTTACATTTATGCTATTAGTACATTGTTTATGCTATTAGTTCATTGCACAGCAGTAACACAGCCAGGAATTCTAATTTAAGTCTGTTTATTTTTACTCATGTACTTTAGGTGTCTAGATTGGAATTTAGTATGAGCAACACTTGTTGCTGAAGAATAAAAATAGACTAATCTTGGATTAACCACCTTTTCTTTATGATGTTCAGGTTATTCAACAAAGAAATGAAGAGTGTGACCATATTCAGTTCTTAATTGAAGAAAAAGAATCTAAAGAAGAAGATTTTTATGAAGACCTTGACAGATTTGAAGAGAATGGTACTCAAGAGTCTCGCATCAGTCCATACACGTTTTGTAAGGCTTTTCCTTTCCACATTATATTTGACAGAGACCTAGTTGTCACTCAGTGTGGAAATGCAATATATAGAGTCCTTCCCCAGGTAAGAATTCTTGTTTTTCCTGCAAAGTTTTTGAATTCCAGATTTTCCACCATCCTCCTATTCACTTTTTTTATACCAGTTCTATTATTCAATATTTTGTATGCACTATTTGGACTATAAAATATATTCCACATTTCTCCCTTTTTTACTATTATGTCTGAATCTGCACACATGAAATTTTAATGATCAACTTTTTAAATATTTCATTTAAAATATTAATATTGAAAAAGAAGCATAAGCTGTTGGGTAGTTTGGTACTTGCATGTTTAAATAGTTTTTATTTCATAATTAGCTATGCCTATGTTACCTGCTGAAAAGTTTTTTTCCTTTTTAAATTAGCAAATATAAAGTACCCTAGCATTTCAAAAGATTTATATTATTTCATGCCTCTACCTTCCTCCTCCCACCCCTTTCAGGTTGATTTTCATCAAGTACGACATTAGAATACAATCCTTGATGAAAAGCCTAGAGTTTTTCATTCCAAAACTTTTTCATAAAGAGTCAATTTGAATTTATTTTAGCCTTTGAAGCCTGAATCACTGTAAACATGAAATTTGGGAATAGGGCCACATGGAACAAGTCAAAGTAGAAGTGGCCATCACTTTCTAGAAATGTTGCTTGAATTATTGCTGCGGATTGTATAACACAAAGTTAGTCATAGAGATTGTTTAGAACAGCGTTTCTCAATCTTGGTAATTTTAACATGTGGACTTCAACTCTCAGAATTACCCAGCCATCATGCAAGGCTGAAAATACTGCTTTAGAATATTTCCTTGCTGAGTGTGATTGAAGATAGGATTCATTCTTTCATCCTAGAATTTGGATAGTGTGAACAACTCTCATTCAATTTAATTTTTTATGCAAAAAGTCTTTTATTTAATTGTACAATATGAGCACTAAATATGATTGTACTAATGCCACAGACAGTACAGAGGGAAATGGACTACAATCACTCACCAGAATTCAAAGTTTTAAAATGTATTTTTCTTTTTTTACTTATATTTCAGCTCCAGCCAGGATATTGTAATCTATTATCAGTATTTTCATTGGTTCGGCCTCATATTGATATTAGTTTCCATGGAATACTCTCACATATCAACACAGTGTTTGTGTTAAGGAGTAAGGTAATCTAAAACCCAGTTTGCAATTTTTCAATAGATATCTGTTTTACTAGGAAAAAGAAAAGACTTAAAACTCATGTTAGTTTGAAATAGTAAAAACACAAGTCCTATAAAGACCACGTGGCTAGGGTACTGGATACTGCATCCAGTTTTGGTTGCCACAGTCTAAAAAAGATGTTGAGACAGAGTTCAGAGGAAAGCAACAAAGATGATTAGGGGACTGGAGGTTAAAACATATAAAGAACAGTTGGGTATGTCTAGTTTAATGAAAAGAAGGACTAAGGTGACATGGTAGCGGTATCTAAGGGTTTGCCGCAAAGAAGAGGAAGTCAACCTGTTCTCCAAAGCACCTAAAGGCAGGACAAGAAGTAATGGGTGGAAACTAATTAAGGAAAGAAGCATCGGAGAACTAAAAAGAAATTTACTGACAGTTAGAACAATTAAGCAGTGGAACAACTTGCTTCCAGAAGTTGTGAATGCTCCAACACTGGAAGTTTTTAAGAAGAGATTAGACAACCATATGTCTGAAAAGGTATAGGACTTTCTTCCTGAGAAGGAGGTTGGACTAGAAGACCTTCAAGGTCCCTTCCAATTCTATTATTCTGTTATTTTTTGATTGTCCATATATGAGGACATTCCATCTTGGATGGGCTTGCAAGGTCTGTGAATCTTCATGGACCTAAAGCTTATGCTTAAAGAACCAGTGGTGGTAGTGGTCAAAAAGGCAACCTCTGGTGCACCATTTGCACCCCTTCAGGGCCTTTAGATGGTCACTCATGCCATGGTCATATTGTTTTGTGGCTGTTCATAGGACTGTTGGGCCACCTGGAAGTTCCCTCTGATCCAGAATGCAGCATCATGAACAGTGATAGGTGTGCCTTGGTATCCCCAGTAAACCTCTGCTTTGCAGGCTGAACACATTGATAATTTGCTCTTGGGTGCTGGGCTTAGGCCTTGTAAGACTTGATTTCTGAATATGGATTAGCTGATCTGTCCTGCATATGGCAGTTGGTACGCTCTGAGTTCCTTTTGGTTAAACAAAGGTCTATTTGGACCTTGGAAGTGTGTCTTCTCTGTAGCAGTGCCTGCCCTCCTGAATGGAATTTCTCCTGAGATCCATATGGCTCCTACCCGGCTATTTTTCAGAATATGGCAAAGACTTGGCTCTTCAACCAGTCCTTTGACAAGGGAGAGTGAGACTCTTGTTTTGTTTCCATTCAGTCTATCATTCTTGTTACCTATTTTGAAATCTTTGTCCTCCTTTTTTAATGTTCAATTGTGCAATTTGTTTAGAGCCACCCAGTGTTGTTGAGGACTGGGTTTTATTCACAACAACATAAATGTTTTTCTTTATAATATTTGTTTAGGTAAAGATCAGAAAATCAGAAAAAAACCCACTAAAGTTTTCTATGGGTGAACCTGAGGGCAAGGCTTATAACAATGGTCCTTTTCATTGAAGTTTCCTTTTGTTCTTTAAAAGGAAGGGCTTTTGGATGTGGAAAAATTGGAATGTGAAGATGAATTGACTGGTACAGAAATTAGCTGTTTACGCCTGAAAGGGCAAATGATCTACTTACCTGAAGCAGATAGTATTCTTTTTCTTTGTTCGCCAAGGTAAGCAAATAAGATTTGCGTGTGTAGTGCATTTATAGTGTTGCAACAACTAGAATTGTAGCCTTTGAAACCAAAATGCTATGATGCAAAAGGTTCCGTGTTTCTTTTATGTTATATTGCTACGTTAGAAGCTCACTTTTGATTCTTGATCAGGAGGTGATTAAACATTTCTGCTTGTCCTACATCCTTGTGTAACAGCGGCCCCCAACCTTTTGGGCACCAGGGACTGGTTTCATGGAGAGAGGTTTTTCCAGGGACCAAAGGGTGTGTGGTTTTGTGTGCTGCCTGCATCTCACAGATGGGGCTTTGCTTGTTTGCGTGGCCCAAATTCTGGCATGTCATGGTTTGGTGTTTGTCCATGAACCACAGTTTGGGGATCCCTAATGTATACGGTCCATTCCTGAAGCTGATGATAATATCACTGCTGGGGAAAGTATTAAAGTATAATAATACTAAGAAAAAAATAGGCAATAAAAGGGTGGGTGGCAATGGTTAAAGTCCCTCAGTAACAACTGTTTTAATTGCTTGTATTTTGACTTTGATTTAAACAATGTCATGAAAGAATCAGCTATTTCAGCAGAATAAGTCTTATGTTAAGTTGATGAACTGCTTTTTTTTAATAGAAATGTACCACATAGCATAATAGAAAAATGCAATATTAATAGTGTATTCAATGATGAAATAGAGATGTATTGTTACTTTTTGGCAATTGAAAAATCTGCAAAACAGATTGATCAGTATTTTTTACATAAATGCCAGGAAAATCTTGCCCTCTCATTTTCTCCCTCTCACTTTTAATTGCATTAGTGTGATGAATTTGGATGACTTAACTAGAAGAGGACTGTATTTAAGTGACATTCCCCTGCATGATGCTACTCGTGATTTGGTCCTTTTGGGAGAGCAATTCCGAGAGGAATACAAACTGACCCAAGAACTGGAAATATTAACGGATAGACTCCAGCACACTTTAAGAGCTTTGGAAGATGAAAAGAAGAAGACAGATACGTACGATTTAATCTCTTACTTTGAATATGAAGTGGTATAAATGATCCATTTTTATCACTCTGCTGTCTCTCTTTGGAGGCTTATAAACAACTCTGATTCCTAATTGCCTAGTTAAAGTCAGTGACATTACCCTAGATAAAGTAAGATAAAAATGTTGAACAAAGAAACATAAACATGTCTCTTGCTGAAGCCTGAGAATGTTTTCTGTTTACAGTTCTTGCACACATGTGACCTTTATATTTAGGTCACCGTTTCTCTTATCAGTCTGGGTGGATAAAGAAGATATAAATGGTTGAATACAGTGAAGATAATTTAGTGTCATGCCACTAAATTAAATAATCTGCAGCTGTGATGGCAAACCTATGGCACCAGAGGTGGCATGCAGAGCCCTCTTTGTGGGCACACACACTGTTGCCAGCTGCTCTTCTGGTTTCCGGCGCATGCATCACGCAAGCCAACTAGTTTTCATGCGCACTGGAGTGCTGGAAACCCAAAGACCAGCCGGACGGTGTGCATGCGCATGCCGGAAACCCAAAGAGTAGCTCTGGCTGGCGTGCATATGTGCACCAGCCAGCTGGTCTTTGGGTTTCCAGCACTCAGGCATGCATGTGCACTTGTTCTGATTTGGGCAGTTGGCGCCAAAAAGGTTCACCATCACTTTCTGAACTTTCTAATGGAATATTCATATCTAGTTTAATCATATAAATTACTAATTTTATATTTTTTTAAAAGACATGGTTATGAAGCCTTGTAATAAATGCATTCTTTAGCCTTCACAATCTAAGTGAGTTGCAATTCACTCCTCATAATATGTAGTCATCTTTGCCGAATTAATTTCTAGTTATGAGAGCTTATCTCAAGGATATCTGTTTTGGAAATCCTAATGTATCATGAGCTACTATTAAGTTTATCACGCAGTTTTTGTCTTGTAACAGTATTTTCTGTTACAAAAGTCATTATGTATTAAATTTAATTTACTATATATATTTATTGTGTTGTTTGCTTAGAAGTAAACTTTATAATGCAATTATGCCTGCTGTAGAATATGCTAAGTTTTTAAATCAGTGAATTCTAGACACAAATATGATAAATTTATCGGAATAAGATCAATTTATTTCTTTTCTATTTTTTTTCCTTTGCTACTATTACACAAATGTATAGATTATTATATTCTGTGCTTCCTCCATCTGTGGCCAATGAACTGAGACACAAGCGTCCTGTACCAGCAAAACGTTATGATAATGTGACTATATTGTTCAGTGGCATTGTTGGTTTCAATGCCTTCTGCAGTAAACATGCCTCTGGAGAAGGAGCTATGAAAATTGTCAATCTTTTAAATGATCTTTATACAAGATTTGATATTTTGACTGATTCACGAAAAAACCCATTTGTTTATAAGGTAAATATGATATGTCATTTCTGTTCTGTGAAGAGGGTAACACTGTTTAAGGACCAGCTTATGACAAATAGTGCAAAGGTGTATGGCTGAGCACATTTCTAGAGAAATGGGTTGCAGATTCCAAAACATTTTACTGAAGTCTCAAACTATCTCTTGGCAACTTCCTAACATAGGCTTACACAGTCTGATGCTAGGCACAGTATTTACAGTCTGAAATTAAATTCCAGGTTGGTTTATCATGAAATAGAATGAAAGATCAGTTTGGTCAACAGATTGTTAGAGCTTTGCACACAGATAAACATAACATGTTCTATTTTATAATGTTTAACCATACAGGATTGATAATTTTGAATATTATATGTCACTGTGGGTTCAATATCATTTAGGAAAATTGTTTTAACTACTGCTATAAAATAGTATAGATTATAGGTTTATTCCTCTAGGAAAAGATTTTCATGATCTGTGGTCTTGCACTTCTTTTTGTGGCTTATTGGGAGATATATATTTAAACTTACTTTTAAATAAAATTTCTTGTATTGACCATACTGAAATTTTGGCAAATGGAATGGGTATATTAAGATGGAAATGATGTTATTTTGAGGCAAAAAAGTGCTAGATTGGGTTGGGAAGTTAATACAATTTCCAGAACTTGATTTCCTGCATATTTGTTAAAAATACATCCCCCATAATTATTCATATAAGTGTATGTACTCACTAGCTTCTCAGGATTTGTGAAAAATGGGGAAGGTCGAGTAAATATGTTCCATGTTTGATAACTGTGAAAATAATCTTTCTAATGAAATTATACTGCTTTAATGCCAGATGATTGATAATCAAGGATTATCTTACTGAGGCAAGCAAAGGAAGGGAATATAATAACTTTCAGATTTATATTTTGCTAGGTTGAGACAGTTGGAGACAAATATATGACAGTAAGTGGCTTGCCAGAACCATGCATTCATCATGCACGCTCTATCTGCCACTTAGCATTGGATATGATGGAAATAGCTGGACAAGTTCAAGTTGATGGAGAATCTGTTCAGGTCAGTGAGGCAACATATTATAGGATTTAGGGATTTTATTATGATGCAATTTCAGTCCTGACTTAATGTAGGATCAACTTTCAGGTTTTTAAACTCCATAAAAATAGGCAAGATGATGACCCACATGAGAAATCCGTCTGCTACTTTTTTACTTGTTAATTCCTTAACGTTTCAGCAGAATCTCATCTGCCATCCTCAAGCTTCTGTATGGAAGTGTGTCTCACAGTTCCTGGTTTCAAATT